>JAVJIF010013520.1:0-154288 GCA_038442645.1 Agave tequilana
TTGAAGATGGAGAAAACCATGACTAGCTAACCTTACTACCTTGCTAAAAACTTACTAAACTCCGTGATGGTGAATGCGTGCCTCATGTTGATTCATCGGCAAAGATTTGTCTACGTGTTGGTCTAATTACTTTCCCACTGAATGACGGGTGATCACTCTTGGACTTGTTTTGTAGACTCATACGGTTCGTTGTGAAGATAAAAAATGAAGATTCTTCTTGTCTTAAAAGAATGAATAAAACATGGGAAAAGAAATGAAAGAATCAGTGGAGTTGTGCATGAGGAATGGAAATGAAAAGAAATCAAAAGGAGATTTGCTTTGAAGAAAACTAAAAGAATGAAAACTTGTAGAAGACTTTTAGATGAGAAAGGCCATGACTAGCTAACATTACTAACTTGCTAACTTACTAATCTCCGTTATGGTGATGCGTGCCTCATGTGATTCATCGCATATGTTTGTCTGCGTGTTGGTCTAGTTACTTTCCCACCTGATTGACGGGTGATCATTCTTGGACTTGTCTTGTAGCCTCATAGATGTCATCGGCCTTCAAGATAGACTTTCAATGGTGGAATCAAAAGAGCGACACTCAAGGGATGCTAAGGAAGAAGATACAACATTCATTAATGGAAGTAAAGAAGTTGTACAACAAATAGCATATGGTTGGTGATCCATCTCCATGTTCCATCAAGGCACTTGTTCTAAAGACAAGGCTCTAATGAGGCACACATGAATCATATGGAGAATTACAACAAGAAATTGCCAAGCATGAAAGTAACCCATCGGGGATGAAAAAGACTCAACAATTGCAAGATGAAGTAATGCATTCACCCAGAGTTAGAAGTTAAGCAAGATTAGTTGTTAGCTAGTCATGTAGAAGAATTTAGCTACTAGCCATTACAAGAAAAGAAAAGCAATGCATGAAATAAAAGTGCAAAGAAAGTGTAGGCTGTCTAAAAATCACCAAGACAAGCCACCAAAACACAGAGATCCAGATCCAGGCGCAAGGCTAAATGTGACAATCAAGACGCGAGAGATAGCCCGCGTCTCAGCATCAAGGCGCGTCAGCCCGAAGCCCGCGTCTCAGCATCAAGGCGCGTCAGCCCGAAGCCCGCGTCTCAGCATCAAGGCGCGTCGGCCCGAAGCCCGCGTCTCAGCATCAAGGCGCGTCGGCCCGAAGCCCGCGTCTCAGCATCAAGGCGCGTCGGCCCGAAGCCGTGTCTCAGCATCAAGACGCGTCGGCCCGAAGCCCGCGTCTCGGTTTGCAACTACCCGATTATGGCGCCATCCACCGCCCATGTAGCGGGGAAGTTGGCCCTCATCGTGGAGCACTTTTAGGGGCACGATCACCCCTAAAAACCCTATAAATAGTCCCGTCACTATTGAAGGAGGGTCGACAATTATCGGAGGAAGGGCAGACAACAACACAAGAAAGGAGGACGACGATTATCGGGCAGAGAGAGATTCCGAGAAAAAAAAAAAGGAGACAGAAGAGAGAGAGAACCCTTCAGCGAGCTTACTGAGTACTAGCGCTCTTCTCCTACCTCCTCTTCTAGAGTTTTGGTAGACGGAGCTGAGTTACTCCCTCTACCGACCGAAGAGAAGATCCCCGACGGTTCAAACAGTCATCCGGTCAACAGAGAACAAGATTCACTCTCCACCGCCACACGAAGAACCCAGCCTTAAACAAAGGGGGGATTCAGATTCAACATCCTCCCTCCCTTGTAACCGGAAGATTAAGCCGGCTGTAATCTTTTCCATCTGATCCAGGAAACGTACACCAGCCAACCCCCTCTCCGTGTCAAACAGAAAGTAAAGCTTGAATTAAAGAAAGCAAGTACATACTAGAAAATGCTCAAGTAGAGAAAGGAGAATTGGATTAATCCTTGCTTCACAAGTTGTCACACCTTGGTTACACAAGCTCTCTCTCTCACAATCTCTCTTTTGCAGAATTTCTAGGGAGGAAGAAGAAAGACCTAGAGCACTAAAAATCCTAGAGAAAATCCTACAAAAATACAAAGCTTTATTCTCTAATCTCTCCTCTCTCCTTCCACACTCGTGCGTGCAGGCCCTGGTGGTTGTATTTATAGCCTCAGAGAGAAGGATCTAGAACCCAGCTTGTTGGAGAGAGAATCCCGGGCTCCAACAGACTTGTAACTGCCGCAGATCTGCGGCAGTTACCTAGAATCTGCGGCAAAGTCTAGGTTGTTAGGTAACAGCTTTCTGTTGCGAGTTTGTTAGAAGTTGTTAGCCACGTGGACCTTCTGGAAGAGTGAGCTGGCGCGTTGAATTCTCCAGATCCTGGGCTAAACTTTGGGCTCTCTTTTGGGCTTTGAATTATTTCCTTTAATTCTTGTGAATTAAGAGATTTTGGGCCTTTTCTCATTTCAGACGTGTGGACCTGCAAAAATAGAGAGAAGATGATTAAAAATCATATTTTTATTTGCAATATGCATGGGAATGATGTGGTAAAATATGCAAAATGTATATCAATCACGCTTCTATCGCAAAACCCTCTTTGTGGATCACGACCCGCATAGCCACTTGCTATAGCGGTAAGAATTGAACACTTGCACATCTTTATTCTAAATCAAAATTCTTTATTTTTATGTGCAGGTTGTACCTCAATCAAAATTTGGCGCCGTTGCCGAGGAAGGTAACGTTTTTATTGAAATCTGATTTTTATTGAAAATTTTTTTAGAATTAAAATGAACTTTCTTCTCTGTTGCAGGTTAAGGCAAGCAAAGCAGAAAATTAAGGTTTGCAGTAACATATAAGAGGCCTTGGGCCTCTGCTCTAGAAAGCAGAGACCAAGTGCCCTCTGCTTTGCCGCGTTTTCGCGCCAAAGCCGCTGATCCGCGGCAAAAAGGAGTGGACTACTAACGTGGTTTTGCAGGGTTGCTTGATTTGCAAATTCTAGTTTTCTGCAACTTTACTTTTTTTATATGCCATCACATAAGCTGTTAATAATCAACAGTAAAACATTTGTTGAAAAGATAAAAAAATTGAATTAGACATTTGCATTTTAGGCACGTGTCTTTTCAATTCATTTATTTTTACTGTTGAAGAGTGCTGGAGCAAGGTATGTTTGCATTGCATTTAGTATAGGACTCACTTCTTGGTTGATTTATATTGCTTGGAGTGATCTTATTTATATTGTACACTGCACAATTGATTTTAAGGGCACCACCAATTAACAAGATAAGGTGGGGATTTAATCACCTCCTTAGCAAAAAAATCAGATTCCAAGCACTCACTAACCCAAGCCTAACTAAAAAAGAGTAGACGTTGGCCCTAGGGACATCTCAGACTCAATTAGGAGATTATCCTAAGGGGAAAAGTGTTGGAATTTGACTCCTGCCAAATCAGTGTCTAGGAAAGGGATTAAGGGCCGAAAGCCCGAAGGTTGGTGGTATTTAATTAAGGAACGTCTTTGATGGAAAACCTCCCACCAACCTTGCCCTGACCTGGCTGATTAGCTTGTGGTCAAAGTCTGCATTAAACCTCCCGTGGACAGTCTAATCAGTTAGGAGTCGTCTAGGTCATAGGTCTACCCTAACCTAGTTAGAAATTTTTTCTTTTATTTGTTTGCTTCTTTGCTTGTTTTTTTTCTTTCTTTTTGTTATATCCATTGTGTGATATGGATTATAATAATTTTTTCAACTTCAATAATAATCCATATTACACACCGACTTCATTTCGGATATTACCAACCCGGCATATCATAACTTTAACCAACCTAGTGTGCCGGATTGGTCTTATCCGAATCAATATAACCCATACCCCCATCTAATAACTATAATTTCCATAATGATTTCAACTCTTCACCGAGTCAGTGGGGATTCACCTCCCCCCAGCATAATTTGCAACCAACTTGTCCTCCTTCTCCACCTAGTCCACAATATTTTCAAGATTCATACTCAGTTCCACCAGTCCAAAATAGGAAACTATAATTTTGGAAATGAGTATGCGTGAGTCCAAACACAAATCCAAAATCTAATGGACTCATAATTTCACCACCAATTCCAAGACGATACTTCATCTTTTCATCAAAACAATGAGCCTATCAACTATGAAAAGATGCTTGAAGCCATGACTCAGGCTCAAAACGCTCGTATTCGTGACATAGATATGATGGTCGAATCTCTACGTTCCCAACGTTTTGATGTCATTACATTCCGTTAGAGCCGAAGAGTCATGTTGTTTTGGAAATCAAGATTCAATTCAGAACAAACCATTTGAACTTGTCCAAACTCCAAATTGAAAAAGATATGACAGTTTGGCAAGTTATTCCTTTCCTGAAATAGAACTTGAGAATGAATATGATCTTGAATTCCCAACTTAGTGATTCAATTATTCTTCCTGATTCAATAATGACTCCGGTATCTTCACCTGACTTCAATCTTTTCCGGAGTCAACATTGGATCTTGTACCAATTCATAATGAAATTGAATCATCCATCTTTGAGGATCATATTGAACTGGACCAATTATACACTTTTGAAGATCCTGTTGACAAATTGGCAAGTTCTCATTTTATGATATTGAACTCAATGAAATATGTGACCTAGATTCTCAAATCTGTGATCCAGTTCACCTTTCTGAATCAATATTGACTCCTGTTTTGTTACCAAATTTGAGTAATATTTTAGAGTCAGTTTTGATTCCCCCACCTATCATTCTTGAACTTGAATCACCAATATTAAGTCACATCCCATTGTTAGAAAATACAGGTGGACTTGAGTTTCAACTTCTTGACTTGGACCCGCTTCTTGAACTAATCTCGACTCCTGAACCTTACTTGACTTAAGTCACTTTCCTGAGTCAGTATTAGTTCCTGTACTTCCTGAGTCCAAGTCAATCATTCTATCTTTTCATACTCCATTCTGGGACGAGGTGGTTGACAAATTTGACTCCGAAATTAGTTATGGAATTTGGAAATTAGATGGGGTTAAATTTTTAATAAAAATCTTCATGGATTTATCTTTTTAATGGGTTATATAAAGATATTTCTGGTGGGTTCCTCCGAGCCCCAAGAAAAGTTGATTGGGCCGCATTTCGTGGACCAATCCGACCACCACCGGAACCACCACCTTAAGGTAACACTTTCCTTCCTTTCTTCTTTTTCATGCATCTATGCATTAATTCATACATTGAGGACAATGCATGAGATAGGTGTGGGGGAGGGTCTAACATAACTTAGGTTTTTTTTTATTAAAAACTTTTTGAAAATAGAAATAATATTTTGACTTATTTTTGTAAGAAATTAAGTTAATTTTAAGGAATAGGAAAATCCAAATTAGAATTTCTTATACTTGGTCAAAATAAGATTATTTGATTGTTTTAGAGTTAGGAAGATAATTTGTCAAAGTAATTTAGTCTTGATCTTTACCTTGATGAAATATGCACACTTCATACACTTACACACTTAGGGTTCAAAAATAAAGATTCTTATGCCTTATATATATATATATATATATATATATATATATATATATTATATATATATATATATATATAATATATATATATATATATATATATAAGAGATATAAATCTAATTATTGATTAGCTAGGTGCTTTGGCCTAAGAAAGCCTTAGTATTTATGCGAAAGATGATTAGATAAGTTTGAAATATATATATATATATATAATATATATATATATATCTATATATATGAAAATCCTCTGATTAAGCTGGGTATTTGTGCCTAATAAAGCATAAGTATTCACGCCTAAAAGAGGTTCATATAATAAAATCCTTAGTTTTGTGGCCTTATTTGCTCGAGTCCTTAAGTCCTTGGGGTGTTCGCACCCGGTGCCCTAAGACCGTTTGGTTTGGGAGTCATCGATTAGAGGCTCGTTACATGGGCAGATTAGAAAGCCTAATAGAACTAAGGAATAATACCACAAAAAAAAATATTATATATATGTATATAAATAAATAAGGCATAAGAGTTAGAGTTAATGAACCATTAGTCAAAAATTCACAGTCACAAGTGCATATGACTTAGGGTAAAGTAATAGACTAGATGAGAAGTACAATTTGACTCCTTACTTAATTGATAACAAATTTTTTAGAGACTAAGTTTAGGAACGAAAAATTCAGTTTTCCTATAACTTATAGATTGCTTAGATCTTACAATTATATTTCAAATATTTTTCCTTTCAAAATGCTTTTCAAAAATACTAACTCTTTATTTTCCTTCTTTATGGATTTTGTGGGTGCAATCCGCTGAAAACCCTCACGAGACAAAAACTCGTCCTCTATGGGAAACCTAGAGGTTTAACGGCTTGTTGCACATGCTCAGTGCAATCGCGTGACCTGCGAAAGTGGTCTAATAATCCTTAGTATAGTTTAGCTGTTTTGCTCGAGGACGAGCAAAAGATAGGTATGGGGGTATGATTGGTCACTAATGTTGCATATTTAGTATCATATTTCCATACTTATTATAGAATAAAAGCTGCATTGTCCTAATTAATTGTTTAATTTATTTGCAGGCCTAATATTTAAGGAGATGAAGAGAAATGAGCCCAAAGCCCACCAAAATTCTGAATTAAATCAGAATTAATTCGCACTCAGTAAATCAGGGTAAAATCAAAAGGTTGAAAACCGGTTGAGAAGAATCCTCTCAGAATCGATCGGTTAAAGCCAAGAATCCAAGGCCATTTCGTCAGAATCCGGGACTCAAACTGAAAAACCAACTCCAGATAAAGTCAGAGGGCGAAACCAGGGCAACCCACCAACAGGGTGTGGCCACCTGGCTACACCCTGGCCGCGGAAACGCGGCCCAAGCCGCGTTTTCGCGGCAAGGTTGGGAAGTTAGGGGGAGCGTTTGCTCCCCCGATCTCCCGGGATCCTAATGGTTAGGGTTTTGCCTATAAAAAGCCAGTATGTTCGTTGAAAATGGGACGACCATGCAGAGATAGGATTTAGACTAGTTTCCATTTCTTAATTTAGGTTTTTCTTTTCTTTTTATGTAATGTGTATGTAAGCTTAGGTTAGATGATGATTCATGTAAGTAAGAGAGAGAGGCATATGTTGAGAGTGACACCGATGTACCCTCCTCCTTTCTTCCATCGTTTCAAGCAATAAAAGGTAACAATTTTTTTTTCTTGTTTACTTTCATTTCTTTTGTTTTCTTCTTCCTCTTCTACTTTACCTCGTTTGTTTTTGTTGAGTTTACAAGTGAATTCCAAAGCACAAGTATAACGATGTTATGTGAGTGCCAACGATAGTTCATGAAGACGTTCTCCTCCTCAAGACGTATCACTTCATGTTTGTGCGAGACTTGATGATATAATGCGAACGGGGACTGAGCTCGGCTTATGATCTATGCGTTGAACGCCTCCTAAACAAAGGTAGAACATGCAAAGGTTTTTAGATAAGTCATCAATCAATCTAGGTAAGTATTTCTTCCTCTTCTTTCTTTCTTTCATTTCTGTAAATTAAATCACCAACATCACTCCTTTTCACTTCCTTGTAAATAATCATTTGTACATAGTCGCTTTCGCCATTTTCTGATTTTTTCACCTTCTTCATCTCTCATTTTCTTCTAACTTTAACATAGTCTTTTCCTTTTTTTTACTTTAAAAACAAAGAAGAACTTTCGTTTGTTTTCATAACGATTTCAATAAAGAACGTAAACGCTTCTATCGCAAAACCCTCCTTGTGGATCACGACCCGCATAGCCACTTGCTATAGCGGTAAGAATTGAGCACTTGCACATCTTCATTCTAAATTGATTTGTCACATACATTGCATTTATGTTGTCACTTTACCACACTTGTATGCTAATAAATGATATTAATAAGTGTCTTTTTCCTTTGCTAAATACAGGCCCAAATGCTCAAAGAAATAAAAGAGTAACAAGCCCAAAAGCCCACTTTATTCTGAATTAATTCAGATTAAATTCGAAGTGAAGAAATCTGGGCTATCAAGGGGTTGAGAAAATCCCTCCTTGAATCGAGGAATCAAAGCTAAGGAAATCAAAAGCTGATTCAGTCCACGGTCGAAGCAGCAACAAAGAAACCAGCTGAAGATCCGAGATCCCCTTCAAACATGGAAGCCTCCCCCTTGGTGTGGCCAACTGGCCACAACAGTGCCGCGGAAACGCGGCCCAAGCCGCGTTTCCGCGGCCAACTGAAGTCAGTTGGGGGAGCGTTTGCTCCCCCAACGATCCCGGGATCCTATCTCTACAGGTTTTGGCTATAAAAAGGGCTTTTAGCAGAGCAAAAAGCAGCGAAGACTAGGATTAAACTTTGTTTTTATTTTCTTAGGATCGAGGTTCATTGTTAGTTAGAACAAAAGTTGTAACTCTGTTGTTTACTTTGTAGTTCTGTTTAAAAAGCTTGTGAGAGAGAGGACTGAGAGCTTGTAATCAAAGATTGAAGTGACAGCAATACAAGAGCAAGCCATCTTTTCTCCACTCGTGTTTTCGGTATGTTGCGCATGTTTATTCTTGCTTTGTTGTTTTCCATGAATAACTAAAAGGTTTTCTGGGCTAGCTATCTACTCTCTCTTGTTTTCTTCTCCTCTGTTTTTAAAAGAAAAAGTCCCGATGACTCATATGCATGCCTCCCTTATAAGCCTTTCTTTTTGAAAGTGTTCTTGAAGGCACATGAGGATGGGAATAGATAGTTGAATTCACTATTCTCTCTTGATCTTCTTGTGAATCATTTTTAATTCATTCTTTCTTCTTCGCGCTTTATGTTTTAACATCTGATTCCAACTCTTTCTTGAAGATAAAGAACTCAACCCCTCTACATCTTATGTGCTTTACTCAAAGCTCTCTAAAAAGAATCAACCTTAAGTTTTGCAAATGAACTCGAGGGACTTAATATTTTAAGAGAAGGATGACAATTGAGTAGGAAGATAGTAAGCCCAGATTTGATTTCATATTATAAAACAACATCACAACTCTTAAAGCTTTTTACAAATCACTTTCTCCAAATCCTTTTCTGAAAGCTGAAATTTCTCTTTTTCATCTCTTTTCCTTCCATTCTCTTTTTCTTAAAAAAAAAAAAACTAACACACTTCTTTGTTTCTATTTACTTCACCGAAACGCTTCTATCGCATCCCTCCTCGTGGACTCGACCCGTTAGCCACAAGCTACACGGTACATTCTTAACTTCGTTGGTTGTTTCATTTGTTTTAGCAATCAATTTTGGCGCCGTTGCCGGGAGGGTAACATGTTTTTTTATTGAAATCTGAAATTTTTTTTTTTTTGAAATCTGAATTTTTTTTAGAGCTAAACGAATTTCTTCTCTGTTGCAGGTTCAGGGCAAGCAAAGTAGAAATAAAGGATTGCAGAAACATATAAGTGGTCTTGGGTCTTTGTTACAAAAAACAGAGACCAAGGACCCTCTGAATTGCCGCGCTTTCGTGGCTTTTGCCGCGTTTTCGCGGCAAGGAGGAGTGCACTACTAACCATCTTTTTGCAGGGCAGCTTGCTTTGCAAATTCTAGCTTTCTGCAACTCTATTTTCTTTTATATGCCATAACATAAATCTGCTAATAATCAACAGTAAAAGATTCGTTGAAAGTTAAAAATTGATTAGACATTTGCATTCTAGGCACAAGTCTTTTCAATTCTTTTACTTTACTGTTGAAGAGAGCTGGAGACAAGGTATGTATGCATAGCATATAGTTTAGGAACATTCTTGGGTGATTTTGCTTTTGAATGCTACTTTTCTATATCTTGCACACTTGCACGAATCAATTCTAAGGGCAAAACCCAAATTTAGATAAGGTGGGGATTTGATCACCCTTCCTTAGCCCAAAAACCATCTCCAAGCACTCACTAACCCAAGCCTAACTTAAAATGAGCAGACGTTGGCCCTAGGGACATCTCGGACTCAATTAGGAGATTATCCTAAGGGGGAAAGTTGTTAGAACTTGACTCTTGCCAAATCAGTGTCTAGGAAAGGGATTAAGGGCTGAAAGCCCGAAGGTTGGTGGTTATTTAATTAAGGAACGTCTTTTGACAGAAAACCTCCCACTAACCTTGCCCTGACCTGGCTGATTAGCTTGTGGTCAAAGTCTACATTAAACCTCCCGTGGACAGTCTAACCAGTTAGGAGTCGTCTAGGTCTAGGTCTACCCTAACTTAGGTTAGCATTTTTCTTTCTTGTTTGTTTATTTGTTTGCTTATCTTTCTTTTTTGTGTGTATTCTATAGTGTGATATGGCTTATAATAATAATTCTTTCAACTTTAATAATCCATATTACACACCAAGTTCATTTTCGGATATTACCAACCCGGCATATCATAACTTTAACCAACCTAGTGTGCCAGATTGGTCTTATCCAAATCAATATAACCCATACCCCCATCTAATAACTATAATTTCCATAATGATTTCAACTCTTCACCGAGTCAGTGGGGATTCACCTCCCCCGAGCATAATTTCCAACCACCTTGCCCTCCTTCTCCATCCAGTCCACATTATGTTCAAGATTCATACTCAGTTCCCCCGTCCAAAATAGGAAACCATCAATTATGGAAATGAGTATGCGTGAGTCCAAACACAAATCCCAAAATCTGATGGACTCACAATTTTATTACCATTTCCAAGACAATTCTTCATCTTTCATCAAAATAATGAACCTATCAACTATGAAAAGATGCTTGAAGTCATGACTCAGGCTCAAAAACACTCGTAATCGTGACATAGATATGATGGTCGAATCTCTACGTTCCCACCGTCCTGATGTCACTTACCATTCTGTTAGAGCCGAAGAGTCATGTTGTTTTGGAAATCAAGATTCTATTTCAGAACAACCATGTGAACTTGCCCAAACTCCAAATTTTGAAAAAGAATTGATAGTTTGGCTAGTTTTCCTTTTCTTGAAATAGAACTTGAAAATGATTATGATCCTGAACCCCAACTTAGTGATTCAATTCTATTTCCTGATTCGATTATGACTCCGGTATCTTCACCTGACTTCAATCTTTTCCCGGAGTCAACATTGGATCCTGTACCAATTCATAAAGAAATTGAATCACCCATCTTTGAGGATCATGTTGAACTTGACCAACTTTACAATTTTGAAAGTCCTATGGATAAATTGGCAAGTTCTCCAATTTTTGATATTGAACTCAATGAGATATGTGACCTAGATTCTCACATATGTGATCCAGTTCAACTTTCTGAATCAATATTGACTCCTGTTGTGTTACCGAACTTGAGTAATATTTTAGAGTCAGTTTTGATTCCTCCACCTATCATTCCTGAACTGGAATCACCCACATTAAGTCACATTCCATTGTTAGACAATACATGTGGACTAGAGTTTCAACTTCTTGACTTGGACCCGCTTCTTGAACCAAATTCGACTCCTGAACCTTTACTTGACTTAAGTCACCTTCCGAGTCGGTATTAGTTCCTGTCCTTCCTGAGTCCAAGTCAACCGTTCTATCATTTCATACTCCATTCTGGGACGAGGTGGTTGACAAATTGACTCCGAAATTCGTTATGAAATATGGAAATTAGATGGGGTAAAATATTTAATAAAGATCCTTCATGGATTTATCTTTTAATGGGTTATATTAAAGATAGTGCTGGTGGGTTCCTCCGAGACCCAAGAAAAGTTGGTTGGGCCGCGTTTCGTGGACCAATCAGACCACCACCGGAACCACCACCATAAGGTAACCTTTTCCTTCCCTTTCTTCTTTTTCATGCATCTATGCATAAATTCATACATTGAGGACAATGCATGAGATAGGTGTGGGGGAGGGTCTAACATAACTTTTTCTTTTTCTTTAAAATAAAAAAAAATTGACATTTTTTCTTTACTTTTAAAAACTTTTTGAAAAATAGAAACAATATTTTGACTTATTTTTGTAAGAAATTAAGTTAATTTTAAGGAATAGGAACATCCAAATTAGGATTTCTTATACTTGGTCAAAATAAGATTATTTGTTTGATTTATAGAGTTAGGAAGATAATTTGTCAAAGTAATTTAGTCTTGATCTTTACCTCGATGAAATATGCGCACTTCATACACTTACACACTTAGGGTTCAAAAAAAAACAAAGATTCTTATGCCTTATAAAAATTATATATATTTAAAAAAAAATGAATAAGTCTGATTATTGATTAGCTAGGTGCTTTGGCCTAAGCAAGCCTTAGTATTTATGCGAAAGATAATTAGATAAGTTTGAAAAAAAAAATATGAATAAGTCTAATTATTGATTAGCTAGGTGCTTTGGCCTAAGCAAGCCTTAGTATTTATGCGAAAGATGATTAAATCCTTTGATTAAGCTGGGTATTTGTGCCTAATAAAGTATAAGTATTCACGCCTAAAAGAGGTTCATATAATAAAATCCTTAGTTTTGTGGCCTTGTTTGCTCGAGTCCTTAAGTCCGAGGGGTGTTTTCTCACCCGTGCCCTAAGACCGTCTGGTTTGGGAGTCATCGATTAAAGGCTCGTTATATGGGCAGATTAGAAAGCCTAAACTAAGGAATAATACCACCAAAAATATATATATATATATAAATAAATGAGGCATAAGAGTTGGAGTTAATGAACCCTTAGTCAAAATTTTAACAGTCACAAGTGCATATGACTTAGGGTAAAGTAATAGACTAAATGAGAAGTACAATTTGACCCCTTACTCTACTTGATAACAAATTTTTGAATGGAGACTAAGTTTAGGAATGAAAAATTTGATATTCCTATAACTTATAGATTACTTAAGATCTCACAAATATACTTCAAATATTTCCTCCTTGAAAAAAAAATAAATAAATAAATAAAATAAAAAAAAAATTTTTGCTTTTTCGAAAATACTAAGCCTTTCTTTTCTCTTTTGGATTTTGTGGGTGTAATCCGCTGAAAACCCTCACGAGACAAAACTCGTCCTCTAGGGGTGACCTAGAGGTTTAACGGCTTGTTGCACATGCTCAGTGCAATCGAGTGACCTGCGAAAGTGGTCTAATAATTGATTCTAGTTAGTCTAATGTTTTTGCTCGAGGGCGAGCAAAAGATAAGTGTGGGGGTGTGATTTGTCACATACATTGCATTTATGTTGTCACTTTACCACACTTGTATGCTAATAAATGATATTAATAAGTGTCTTTTTCCTTTGCTAAATACAGGCCCAAATGCTCAAAGAAATAAAAGAGTAACAAGCCCAAAAGCCCACTTTATTCTGAATTAATTCAGATTAAATTCGAAGTGAAGAAATCTGGGCTATCAAGGGGTTGAGAAAATCCCTCCTTGAATCGAGGAATCAAAGCTAAGGAAATCAAAAGCTGATTCAGTCCACGGTCGAAGCAGCAACAAAGAAACCAGCTGAAGATCCGAGATCCCCTTCAAACATGGAAGCCTCCCCCTCTTGGTGTGGCCAACTGGCCACAACAGTGCCGCGGAAACGCAGCCCAAGCCGCGTTTCCGCGGCCAACTGAAGTCAGTTGGGGGAGCGTTTGCTCCCCAACGATCCCGGGATCCTATCTCTACAGGTTTTGGCTATAAAAAGGGCTTTCAGCAGAGCAAAAAGCAGCGAAGACTAGGATTAAACTTGTTTTTATTTTCTTAGGATCGAGGTTCATTGTTAGTTAGAACAAAAGTTGTAACTCTGTTGTTTACTTTGTAGTTCTGTTTAAAAAGCTTGTGAGAGAGAGGACTGAGAGCTTGTAATCAAAGATTGAAGTGACAGCAATACAAGAGCAAGCCATCTTTTCTCCACTCGTGTTTTCGGTATGTTGCGCATGTTTATTCTTGCTTGTTGTTTTCCATGAATAACTAAAAGGTTTTCTGGGCTAGCTATCTACTCTCTCTTGTTTTCTTCTCCTCTGTTTTTAAAAGAAAAAGTCCCGATGACTCATATGCATGCCTCCCTTATAAGCCTTTCTTTTTGAAAGTGTTCTTGAAGGCACATGAGGATGGGAATAGATAGTTGAATTCACTATTCTCTCTTGATCTTCTTGTGAATCATTTTTAATTCATTCTTGCTTCTTCGCGCTTTATGTTTTAACATCTGATTCCAACTCTTTCTTGAAGATAAAGAACTCAACCCCTCTACATCTTATGTGCTTTACTCAAAGCTCTCTAAAAAGAATCAACCTTAAGTTTTGCAAATGAACTCGAGGGACTTAATATTTTAAGAGAAGGATGACAATTGAGTAGGAAGATAGTAAGCCCAGATTTGATTTCATATTATAAAACAACATCACAACTCTTAAAGCTTTTACAAATCACTTTCTCCAAATCCTTTTCTGAAAGCTGAAATTTCTCTTTTCATCTCTTTTCCTTCCATTCTCTTTTCTTAAAAAAAAAAAAACTAACACACTTCTTTGTTTCTATTTACTTCACCGAAACGCTTCTATCGCATCCCTCCTCGTGGACTCGACCCGTTAGCCACAAGCTACACGGTACATTCTTAACTTCGTTGGTTGTTTCATTTGTTTTAGCAATCATAAATCTAAAATTCTTATTTTTATGTGCAGGTTGTACCTCAATCAACATGCCTCCTATCGTGCTTTCCTCCCTGTCCTCCTACTTAAGAATCCAAAGGTTACTTCTCTCCTAACTAGCCTGCTACCCGAGAAAATGACTTACTTGAATGGGGAGCTATCCTATAACACTAACAACTGGGGACAGAGAAGGATAACCTCTTGGAAAAGGACAGAGCCACTTGGCTGCTACTTACACATCTGGAGTTCCGGACTGAACTACGGAACGAAATTCAAGAGCTGGGTATAGAAGCCCTAACGGTAGCACTTCCTCTATGAATAGAAGAGATTTTCTTTCTAGTAGAGCTCATCTCGACCATCATAACCTAACTCCAAGACTGCTACGAGCACTGATCCTTCTATTTTCTATTCAAAGTTTCGTTTCTCCTGTTGAATGTAGTTTCTTCAGAAGCGAGCTACTGACTAGCAGCAACTGGGACGGAAAGAAGACTAGCTATAAAACTCCGAAAGGCACTAACAAACTGACTCTGCTTCCCTACTGAGCCCTTGAACACTGAATCCTATACTATAGAACTGGCATTTGACCCACTTCCTTCAGCTTGCCTAAACCTTCGGGAGCGAAGGGGAAGGGTCGGTCTGTCATTCTGTCCTGAGAGTTTAGTAAGGACTTTCAGCTTCTCGTTAGAATGCTTTCTCACGGGCAAGGATAGCTATCCAAGGCTTTCGTCTCGGGGTAGCAACCGAATCTTAGAAAAGCGCAGACGGATTAGTGGGAAGGGCTTGGTCGATAGAGATTGCTTTTTCTTTAGAATCCCTATAGAATTGGGCGAGGAACCCTCTTCTACTCATTCATGGGCTAGGCTACTCAAGGGTTACTGACTCTGATATTGATTCTCAAAGTGGGCATCCTCCAGCTGGGTCTCTAGTCTTTCTCATGTATTCACTTTCACTTTCAGCAAAGAGGTTTCAAGCAATCGAAGAAGCAATCTGTGGCAGCTCAGCTTGCTTCTCTCCCTAGTTACACAGTCCTCTTTTTAGGAAGAATAAGATAAATCTTACCTCCGTTTTCAAGTTTTAGTCTTTCCAGTGGGCAAGCTAGTTTCCCTCTTACTTAAGTGAGAGTAAGCTCCCATCGAGGGTAATTTATTATTCTCAAGCAAAGGGGAAGAACAAACAGCGAAACGGTAATAGGAAATGGGGGCAACTAAACCTCTTTGATAACGATAGGGCGTGAGCGCAGAACCTCTTTGATCCCTTTCCTTATTATGTATTCAGATAGGTTCAGGTATGACAAGTCAATGAAATGCTCAAATAAGCATTGAAATTGGCCCGGGACAGGAACTACATGATGATAGAACTCAATCAACGAGGGCAGGTTCGGGATCCACTTCCAATCCAAAATAAAAAGGGTCCTCTTAAGCGCATGGTCTTAAAGATTCAATCTCAAAGCGGTACTAAAAATTAGGGCATTTAGCGTAGAACTAGAACTAGAATTCTTAGCCCCTCCCCTTTTACCAAGAAGCAAGTTCAAAACAGAAGGATAATGGGCTCGTCTAGTATAAGTTTTTAGTTGACAGGGCTATCTCAGATATCTTGAGTAAGGAAAAGGGCTTGATAGGGAAACAGAATCGATTCCGTAAGAAGATGTGCGCCAATCCACTTCTTTTCGAACGGTGAAGAAGGAGAATCGAATAAGTCAAGGCGGTTCGCTTCCTCTGCTCTGGCAGCTCCTTCAGCTAGCAAGCTATGTTGGTTGGGGCATTTCCATTGCGTATTGTTTGGGCATTTCCATCGCGAAGGATTCCAAACGAGTCCCATCCGATTGAGATTAATTCAAGGGAGTAGTTTGACTGGTGAACTACCTAAAACTCTATCTATTATCAGTTTTACTCATTCTATTTGAAGTTGGTTATCCCCTTTGGTGCTTTCCTGAACATTCATTGACCTAAGGCACGATCCTCTTTCTTCTTATATTATAAAAGGGTGATTTTGCCGAAGAAAGGCTCAAAGGCAAGAAAGATAGGTTCTTTCACTTCTAGCTGGTGGATCAATGCCACAACTTCCCCTCTCGATTTTCCTAGTTTCAGTGGGTACCGCGCTTGCTACTAGACTAACAAAGTGGAGCAATAGACGTTCCACTTGTCCTCTTCCTTACCCTTTTCGGAGGAGAGATTCTATTAAGACCCAAGGAGTCGTTGGCCGAATGGGAAGAGGTTTAAAATCCTACACAGGGAAGATTTGAGATGGGTTTGAATTGCTTTCGTCTCAGTCAACTGATTCCATAGAAGAAAAAAGTGATATAGATCATTAGGGAAGCTTTGGTTTATAAGAGGAAGAAATATAGTTCGGAAGCTCAGCTGAAGTAGTGTTGTTCAGTCGCTTTCTAATACTTCATAACCTCAATCCGTGATCGGGAATGAGCATGAATAGAAAGGAAAGGATAGGGGTTCCACCCTTAGGTTAAGCAAGGGGAAGTTAAGGAGAAGTAGAGGGAAATTCTACTATTAGCCGGCGCTTCTTAGCAGGTTCAGGAGAAATAGAATCTATTATGTAGCTCACAGAAGGGGTGGCGTAGCGATACATTGTTCATACTCGAGTTTCTCATCAAAAATAAATAGATATTTTAAGGAGCAGTTATAATAGAATTATCAGGAGCTTTCAGCAGCAAATCGGGTTCAAGTGGGCCTCCTCTTCTCAAAGGCTTAGACAAAAGAAGAAGTTTATGCTGTCCCAGACAGAAAGTCAATAGAGTAGCTCACAGAGGGAGAAAGGTCCGATTAGAAAAGCTCAGACAAAAAGAAGTACTGATTTAGCGGGAAGACCGGGCAGGCGGGAACAAATAGAATAGGGGTCAGTGCTCAAGTCTAACGATGTGAGCGAGTGAAACTTTTATACTTATTTAGCTGGGCAAAGAGCTAGAGAGGGTTTCAATCGATTAGAGCTGGGCTAAAGCAAAGCACCTACTCGAACGGAGATCCTTGTTACATATATACACACACACATATATATATACATATATATACATATATATATACACACACATATACATATATATATACACACACATATACATATATATTACACATATACATAGATACATACATATATATATATATATATATATATATATATATATATACACACACACATATATATATACATATATACATATATATATATATATATATATATATATATATATATATATATACACACACACACATATATATATATACATATATATATATATATATATTGCGAATCTTTCTCCATCCAACCTGACAGCTGGAACTATCACTATTTAGTTAGTAAGCAGGGCTACAAGGTAATGGGCTCTCTCTCACTCCTCTTGGCTGGAGGTATCAGTGTGCCCGTTCCTGTGCCTGAGGGAAGGAGAAAATATGGATGGGTGGTCGGAACCTGGTGGGTTGCGTATGAACTGCATTTAGGAGTTCTCTAACCTTGGCTTTCGAAAGAAAGTCCCGACATGGCCCGGGTTGTGTTAGTAGGTGAATATCTAGAAGTTCATTCACAAACAGGTACGGCAGCGGGCACACCAACCCTGCTAGTTCAAGTGGGCCAAGCGGCCCGGTGAATCATTCTGCCATCGAAGCTGTAGGACCTATGGTTGGGCTAAGATAAGCAGTAAGACGTATGGCTGGGCTAAGGTAAGCTAAGCTGTTGGTCTAGGAACTAGACTCAATGGAATTAAGACTGAGAAAGATTCTTATTACGCGAAAATACCCTCTATTGACTTGAAACAGTGGTATAAACCGTCCAAAATAAAAAAATAAGAGAATTCAACCGAAGGAGATATGGAATATCAATAAAGTGATAGGTAGCTTACAGAAGAAGGCGATGGCACAAAATCAGAAGTGAAATCTCAATCCTGCGAGATAATGAATTTCGTATAGCTCAGAAACCAAAATATCTCACGTGGTTCGGTGCGTAGCAAGACCTCTTCTTGCAACTGATGTAATGGTCATCCTTTACTTTGATTTGATCATACATTTTGGAGGGGAATCTCATAAACTTTCCCTTGGACTTCAGTGAAAAGATCACACCGTGAACAAGGGTCTGAAAGAGGCTCGACTCTGTCCTGTCTCTGTCCAGCAGGTAGTATGCAATACTTAGTACCTTTTCCCGTAAAAATGGTGAGGTTCAAATCCCTATTCCTATTCAAGATTAATCATGAGCAAAGAATATCTGTGCTTATTATGTACTCAGGCTATCCACGGTCGATACTAATAAGAATAAAGGGCTCTATGTAAGTGTTGGTGTGGCGTTGTAAAGCTACAGCTCGAAAGGATTCTTTACTTTGGATAGCGGATACTCTTGAACGGTAAGGCTGAAGTGTGCTACCTAACATTCGTTCTATTCTCTGTTTATCCTTCAGGAAGCGACTTTATACTTCAGTGAGCTACTTAGGCACTCCTGCCCTTGTTGCTTCTTTCTATTAAAAAAATCTAAGGACGTTTACTTGTGAGGAAACTACCTCTTTCTCTCCTCATACTTTCAGACGGTCTATCTTCTTCCTCTCATACTTTCCTACTTTTATAACTAGAGTAGAAATCCTATTCTTTCACTCTGCCTTCAGCTGCTAAGAACCTAACTTTCCCACTGAGCTGCTAGAGTACTAAACTTGCTAAAGCGTCTCTTGCTAACTAGCCCACAGAAGGAAGTATGGAAGGAGAAATGGAATTCAAATAGAACTCTTTCTAGTAAGTTGCGCATGAGCCAGTCAAGTAGGCATATTTTCTATGAGTAGTTAGCCAGTCAAGGAAATTCAATCAAAAATGAACAATTTTATGATCTTTCATAACTTTTCTCACATTTTGAAGTGAAGTAGGCGTCAACCATTCCCTCCATCCTTAAATGATGGGCTATCCATTATGGTTGAGGAAAGCAAAATAGTGATTTTGCGTATAGTGAGTCAAGCCAAGAAAGAGTCAAAGATAGGTTTTCAATCGATTAGGAAAGTCTCTATCTATATAGGAAGGAGATGCACTCAAGCGGAGAAAGCTACGATTATGCTTGAACAGTCCTGTCCTATTGTCTTTCTTAGTTCCGTGGGGCTTGAAAGCCCTGCCAGTGTTCAAGTGGTGAAAGCTTCAGGAGAAATTGTCCAATCCTTTAGGAGGAAGATGGAGGGTTCTCGTACTCGCTTTCAAGCTTCAGTGTTCAAGTCAAGATTCATTAGTCCGGTCCGAAGAAAGATGAAAGACTCCAATAATATAAAAGAGGGGATTCTAGGTATGGCAAAAAGGCAGTTCCGGTTGTTTGACTTCCTCTCCCATTGTAGTCGGATCGGACCTTTTGAGTTCCACTTTCCCCCATTTTTCTAAAGATGGGGTGATTCCTTACTCTTTGCCTAACTCAATTGAAGTAATTAAATAATTAAAAAAAGTATAGATCGTACACCTCCAGTCCAGGTAAGGTGGCTGACCTTTCGTGCCCAAATGATTCAATTTATAGTTTCATCTTGTTATTGCGTACGTAATAGTTGCTGCGCTTGTTTCAAGTGTAAAGATCGACCAACCAGGGACGTAGTGCCTAAACATACTGAGTCCAAAAATGACTTGTTTAGGTAGGTTACCCCCGTGGCATAGTAGAACCATGGTACCTTGTTGGCCAGCCTTAAGCATTGAAAAGCCCAACGTTCCTAAGTAGGTTCCAGCTCTTAGGTGGATTTCTGACTACAAGAAAAGTGCGCTAGCTATATGCTTGCTATATGCAAGACACTGCCAATGCAGAACTCCTTTTTTCATACCGAAGTTAGGCTGGCTCGACCATAAGGAGAAGAAGGTAAGTACTTTATTTCCTTCCTCCGAGTGTCCTTGCTTGTCTGGTAGTTTAACGGAGAGCGAGAGAGAGATAAGGTAGGCATGCAGCCAGGGAAGCGGATGATAGACCTACAGAGGTGAACACTTGGATTCAGTATCTCAGATGTTGAGGGCGGCTTAATGAAAGGTTGCGGGCTCCACCGGGCCTACTCGCTCGAATCGCCCAACAAATCAGGATTCAGGAAGGGAATTGAGTCAAGACCAGATGCTAGCTCATTGGATCCAGGAGAGGAAGAGACACAAGGCTTAGTGGCTTTGGTGAAGGGTTGAATGGCATCGCTTCCTTTTAGGAGAGGTATTCACTTCGAGGGTTCAATGCAGCTAAAGAGCTGCTACACCGGAGCTTCTATGGCTACATGCCAATTTATGGCTATCTAGTCCTAGGGAAAGGAAGGTGAGAAGCATCATTTTAATCCCGATTGCCAGGTATAGCTCCATCTCTATTTGTTTCTCCCACCTCCGGTACGGACGAGCGGAGCAAAGGAAGCGAGTATGCTGCTAAGCGGCATTAGAACCGTCGATAGAGGATAGACCAGAGAAGAGAATAGTTTCGATACGACCTGCCAGTCAATGGAAATCTATTCCATGAACCCAAGTCCTGGCCCAAGCTTTCTACTCTAAATGCCTCTGCTCTACATCTATTTATTCTCTAGGACCCAGACTTGAAGGGACATATAGGTAATCTAATCTGTTTGTGGCTCCAAAGCACCATTTTTATCCATTCCCGAGCACCAGTCAATGACAACTCATGCCCTCGATTCGACTCCCGCAACAACAAATGAAGCGCCACCTCCAGGTTAAAGTCCCAATGCTCTTGATCTATCATCTCCAGGTTCTGTTTCCCCTGCCCGGCTAGGTATTCCACTCCCAGTGACCTTCGCGGAACATCTATTGCACTCCTTTCCACCAAAGTGAGAGCCAATCCTTTCTTGCGGACCTGCTCTGGAACCAGGACAGAAGTGTACCGCCCTCAATCAAACTATAAATTTCATAAGAGAAGAAAGATCGTAGCAAAAAGATCAATTCTTTCTTATAGTGTGGAGTACTTCGACGTCGAATCGACCAATTGCTTGTACTTTGATTTGTCGATAGCGGCTTGGTCTTTAGTGCATCCTCAGTCCTTTTCCTTCATAGCCACTACCATATTGAGTTCTCTTTTGTTTCGGTATATGCATGCGAGCTATTTGAAGTCACTTTGTTAGTGGTTGATATGGCTAGTGCCTTTTCCCCTACATCTCGCCCAAAGCCATTTGTTGAAGTGGAAGTGCTTCCGATAGTGGGTCTGGTGAGGGTTACTCTTCGAGTCACTTTGTCCCTTGCAAGGTCCTCCACGGGACAATCTCTTTTCTTTTCTTTTATTCAAGCTTGTCATAAAGCCATCCAGTTTCATTTGTCTTGCTTTCCTTTGCTCTTTTGCTAGCACGCGGGGTTCATTCTGACTATTGCACCGGACGGACTGACTCAAAGGCTTGCTTACTACTTTCTGGAGACAGAATAGGGCAAGAACTATTTTATCTCGGGGAACTAGAGGGTTAGCTTCCATTAATAGCTCTACCAATAGTGAATGACTCTAAACCCTTACAGGAGATCTCTCCTGGGTGCAGACTTACAATAGAACCGGGTAGGCTTCGCTGATTGCCTCAACTCTAACTAAAAGGGAATGACTGACTAATAGAGTGAAGAAACAAACTGGAAGGCATTACTGTTGGTCCCGAGATGATGCCAATTATAGGATCTAAAATATACATTAGCACTCAAACAAAGATATTAGCGTTTAAATATAAAGTACTTGTAGTAAAGGAAAATAAATCATAGAAAAGAAGGCAAACGCAAACACAAGTGATTTATCCTGGTTCGGTCCTTGTGACCTACATCCAGTCCTCAAGCCATCCGCTTGAGATTTTCCTTTATCCTTTGACTTTGTACACCCAAAATCAACACCTTGCACACCACTTGACAAATCTTCTTTGTCAAATGTGTACAACTCTTCTTACAACCAAGAAGACACAACACCTTGTACAACCTCTCACCCGAAGATGCTCTTGTCAATGCTCCTCTTTGAGTGATTATAATTAATCCTATAAGCCTTGAATCTATATGTGATCATCGATAAGGGCTCTTATAGGTGGACTCTTAGAAATCTTCATTATATAGTAGGAATTTGAATGAAGATTGAAAGTGGGAACAGTTTTCTGAAAAACAGATTTTTGAATAGAGTTTTTGGGCAGAAAACACGTATTTTTAATTGTTATTTTTAGCCTAGGATAATGTCCCTATTTATAGCTGAAATCTATGGTCAGTTAGGGTAGTTATCAGGACAAATTTGAATATATAAACGTTGGATAAAACACCAAAAAATAGAAACTGTCTAACAGTCAGAAACTACCATTAGTCGACTTGAGATATGAGGTTAGTCGACTAAGGTATTGATATTTTCCTATATTAGTTGACTATAAAAGTGGACAAGTCGACTAGGGCATGACTGAAACAAAAAGACATGACATGTTTATGGAAACTGAAACTAGTCGACCAGAATAAGTTATTAGTCGATTAGGCCAAGTATTAGTCGACTATAAGGACTGTCAAGTCGACTAATAGTGCATGCAGGTTAGAAACAGAAAGTTGGTATGCATCTGGAGGCAAACTAAGTCGACTATAGTTAAAAGGTTAGTTGACTATAGTTGGTATTAGTCGACTAGTCAAGTCTATAAGTCGACTAATATGACTAAGATGTGCGTGTGTATTCAAGACTTTTAACATTCTAATAATTATTACAATACACATTCATAGCTACTCTCATTGGAAAGTCTTGAGCATGTAGAACTCTTGTATAGGCTTGTAAGATAGAGCTTCAATGATATGTCTTCACAAATGTATCATCAAAAATAAGTTCCAACATTCTCTCCCTTTTTGATGATGACACTTTGTGTGCATGAATACTGCCCCTGCAGAAAATATGTTATATGTTTTTCCCCTGCATAGAACAGGTTATAACAGATATAGGAAAACATGTGTTCTCCCCCTACAAAAAATATATCATAACAAATATATATAATAAATGTTCTGAAAATATTTTTCTTATCAAACTTCTTATATGGTACCTGAAAGATAGACATTAAAATGGTACCAATAATAAGATCAAAGTATTAACCTTTAGGAATCCAAACCCAATTTGAATTTAGTTTCCATCTGTTAGTATACACATAATTATATGAATTACATATATCATGTATGTATGATGCAATATAAGTATTTTTATCAACAATGCTTAAGTTTTTAGGAATCTATATAAACTTGTTCTTAATTCTTTTTGAAATAATGTCAGTATTTCTTTTCACAAAAGAATTATATGGATTGTGATTTTTTTTTACTAACATATATAGATTTTCCACTTTGATTTGAGAATCCAAGACCATAATGATTATGTGACATCTTTTGACATGATAACGATAACAAATCATGTAACATTTCTTTTCCTTGATTAAATTTAGTCACATTTTTCAAAATCTCTTCATATTTTGTTTTGAAACTTGATATGTCTTTATTTAAAATAATAATTCTTTCATTTAAAGACAAAGTTTCCTTTTTAAGCATAATATTTTCTTTTATAAAATTCTCACTATCCTTTTTCAATGATGATATAACATTTTCAAAGTTATCTTTTTGAGAATTTATAGAAGAAATTTGAGAAACATAACATGAATTTTCTTTAATAAGTTTTTCATTTTCCTTTGATAAAACATTATTCTTTATCTTTTCATTCTTTAGATCATTGTATAATTCATGAAATGCATCTAAGAGTTCAATATATTGTACCTCATCTTCTTCTTGGGACATAAAGCATTTGTTGGCATGTTCAGTGACTTCTTCTTCGTCAGAGGAAGAGGAATCACTATTTTCCTATGATGCGTTGTAATCTTTCTTCTTTCTGAACTTTTTGCTCTTGACTTTACCTTTGTTTTTGAGCAATGGGCAATTCTTCTTCATATGGCCTGTTTTATTACAATTAAAACATTTAAACTTACCTTGCTTCAAGAACTTTTTGAATTTTTTTGAAAGCATTGCCATCTTCTCTTCATCGTTATCTGAATTGTCCGTATCTGAGGATGCATGAAAGGAAAGTTCCTTCTTCTTGAATTATTGTTCATCCTTCTTTTTATCTTCGAGTTGCACTTCATATGCCATTATATTACCAATAAGGTTTTCTAATGACATTGTTGAGAGATCATTCGCTTCTTCTATTGCAATTGTCTTCTTCTCCCAATCTGATGTGCGTGCATGAAGGATCTTGCGAACTTTTTCGACTTGAGTGTATTCCTTTCCAAAGGATGCTAAGGAATTTGTTATATCGGTGAACCTTGTTATCATTTCTAAAATTGTTTCATTCTCTACCATTTTGAAGACTTCGAACCTGTGAACAAGAACATAAATTTTAGACTCTTTAACCTTTTTTGTACCTTCATGTGTTACCTGTAGTATGTGCCATATTTGATTTGCAGATGTGGCTGTTGACACACGGTTGAATTCTTCTTTGGTTAAGGCACAAAATAAAACATTCATCGCTTTGGCATCAAGGTTCGCATTCTTCTTTTGATCATCACTCCAAGCGGTGTAGTTGGTTGTTGGCTTGGTGTACGGTACTTCTACGATGTTCCATAGTTTGTAGTTGAGTGATTGCAAGTAGATTTTTCATTCTATACTTCCAATAGTTGTAGTTCGATCCATCGAATAGCGGTGGACATTGTGTAGAATGTCCTTCTTTGAATTGTGATGAAGGGAACTCCGTTGCCATCCTTGTAGGTTGTTGACCGGGTATGAAGGGCTCTGATACTAATTGTTGGTCCTGAGATGATGCTAATTGTAGGATCTAAAATATACATCAACACTCAAACAAAGATATTAGCGTTTAAATATAAAGTACTTGTAGTAAAGGAAAATAATTCACAGGAAAAAAAGGCAAACACAAACACAAGTGATTAATCCTGATTCGGTCCTTGTGACCTACATCCAGTCCCCAAGCCACCCGCTTGAGATTTTCCTTTATCCTTTTACTTTGTACACCCAAAACCAACACCTTGCACACCATTTGACAAATGCCCTTTGCCAAATGTGTACAACTCTTCTTACAACCAAGAAGACACAAAACCTTGTACAATCTCTCTTCAACCCGAAGATGCTCTTGTACAATGCTCCTCTTTGAGTGATTACAATTGATCCTATAAGCCTTGAATTTGTATGTGATCATGGACAAGGGCTCTTATAGGTGGACTCTCAGAAATCTTCACTATAAAGTAGGAATTTGAATGAAGAACTGAAAGTGGGAACAGTTTTCTGAAAAACAGATTTTTGAACAGAGTTTTGGGCAGAAAACTTGTATTTTAATTGGTGTTTTTAGCCTAGGATAACATCCCTATTTATAGCTGAAATCTATGGTCAGTTAAGGTAGTTATCAGGATAAATTTGAATATAGAAACGTTAGATAAAATACCAGAAAATAGAAACTGTCCAACAGTCAGAAACTGCCATTAGTCGACTTGAGATATGAGGTTAATCGACTAAGGTATTGATATTTGCCTATATTAGTCGACTACAAAAGTGGGCAAGTCGACTAGGGCATGACTGAAACAAAAAGACATGTTTCTGGAAACTGAAACTAGTCGACCAAAATAGTTGTTAGTCGACTAGGCCAAGTATTAGTCGACTATAAGGACTGTCAAGTTGACTAATAGTGCATGCAGGTTAGAAACAGAAAGTCGGTATGCATCTGGAGGCAAACTAAGTCGACTATAGTCAAACGGTTAGTCGACTATAGATGATATTAGTCAACTAGTCTAGACTATAAGTCGACTAATATAACTAAGATATGTGTGTGTGTGTATTCAAGGCTTTTAACATTCTAATAAATATTACAATATACATCCATAGCCACTGTCTTTGGGAAGTCTTGAGCATGTAGAACTCTTATATAGGCTTGTAAGATAGAACTCCAATGATATGTCTTCACAAATGTATCATCAAAAGCAAGTTCTAACAATTACTATTACTCTCACTCAAGCTAGGAGTCCCAACACTCTACTAAGCTTTATAACGTCTTATAACGGAGGATAATCCACTTGCTCTCCCCTACTCCACTCTCCTTCCTCTGGTTTGCTACTCTAAGCAGCTTGGAGAGCTATTGGGAGGTTCTTCCTATATAAAGTATTCTATTAGCTAACTAGAAAGCTTTAAAAGACTACTTTGTTAATCGTTACCAATCCTCTTACAGACATTTGGACTTGGAATTACACCCTACAAGGAGAAAAACTAGAGGAAACACTTCCCTCTTAGACTTACCAATCTTAATTACAGAATCAAGGTTATTAGCCTAATCTTTTTGAGTTCAATAACCCGCGTAGACTTGGGATTTCCTGGTTAAGGACTTATGCTTAGCAGGAGATATTTTTAGCAGAGGAAGCATCCAATTTGACATTAGAAGGGGTTTTAACACGTCGAGGAAGAGAATAGGCTCCCGCTCTTTGCGGGATAAGGGCGATTAGCAAGAAGGTTTTTGAATCAATGCAGGAAGATGCTCCTATTGAATCTGCTTTTGGGAATAGAAGGAGAATGCAGGCAATTTTCCTTTTTCTTAAATGAAATGTCGCATTTCGAGTGCTTGGTTAGATCTCCTAAAATAATGAACGAGAAGATACAGTGAATCAATCAGTATTAGCTAAGGAAAGCATGATAATTCTGGGGAAGAGAGAAAATCTGTCTTTATAGGAAATTTTGATTTACAGGGATTCTGTGCTTATTAAGCCTTCTTTGAAGGACCAGTCTGAAAGTGCAAGACTAGCTGGACCCGGACTGACAAATCGCTAAGAGCTCACCCTGAGTGGGATAACTCTAAATACGACATTCAGTAAGAAGTAAACCAAGTTCAGTGATCCTCGAGAATGAATTATCAGGCCTAAAGCCTAGACTAGGAGGAAAGAAAGACGACCGTCACCTTTACCCCTTAATCTGAAACTCTCAAAAGAAGGATAGAAAGTCGTGGAATTGATTGAAGTTAGCCAAGTTCTCTTAGCCGTTACGTTAGGGTGACTCGAGAAAGCTTAAAAGGGAATTCCGAGAGCCCTTAAGCTTCAAGCTATTCAGCTTCAAACTGTGAAGGAGGAATCCGAGTTGGATCCTAAACTAAGGAAGATCGTTCATCAGCGCTTTCAGTAACTAAAAGTCAATCAAGTGCGTAATCAAGCTAATCTCATTCCTTAGGAGCAATAAGAGATGCAAGAGTTTACTTTACGTTGAATACAGGAGCTAGTAAACTTAGCATAGATGGAATGAACTATCAGAGAATAGAAGGCTGAAAGCCAAGCCGAAAGCTTTTTAGTCAAGTACGCATGAAGAGTTCTGAGATAGAGGAAGAAGGGATACCATTCCGCATTCTTTGGCATGAGGGTTTGGCTTCCTTGATTCAGGTAGGAAAGAAGGGGCAATGGCACTTGGTTCATTCCTTTCTTTGGCAAAGGAAGGGAAGAAAGCCAGCAATTTGGAAAGAAGAAAGAGGCCTTGAAAGAATAAGATATGTAGAGCGTGAACCAAGGTTACCATTTTTTTTGATTCATCATAACATCAGTGGCAAATTCCTTTGATTCATCATAACATCCAAAAGAATCCACCTCGACTCGGAGAAAGTCCATGCCATCCAGGAAATGCAACCTCCAAGAAATCTCAGAGAACTTAGAGGATTACAAGGATGACTGGCATACATCCATAGATTCATATCGAATCTATCAAGACATTGTCAACCCTTTACTTAGATGATGAAGAAGGGTGTCTCATTTATTTGGGATAATGCTTGCCAAGAAGTGTTTGAGGAAATCAAGCAATACCTCTCCCTTCCACCCGTTCTCGCAACTCCAATATCAAGGAAATCCTTCCTGATATATGTTCAAGCTAGGGATCACTCTCTCGGAGCTTTACTAGCCTAGAATAATAATAAATGACACGAGCAAGCAATCTACTACTTAAGTAGAACCATTATCGGAGCGGAACATTGTTACAACCTAGTCGAAAAGGAGTGTCTTGCCCTAGTTTTTGTTGTCCAAAGAATGTGACACTACCTAATGGGACCGACAATTCACATCATTTTGAAAGTTAATCCTTTGAGGCTGCTTATGATGAAATCATCATCGCTAAACGGTCGATTGGCGAAATGGTTATATTTCTCTCACAATATGAGATGCAATTCCTGCCACTAAAAGCTACGAAAGGACACAGTGGAAGACTTCTTGGCTGAACATCCAGATCTAGGAGCAACTAGACTTTATGAAGATCCCACAAATAAGATCGCTGAAATCTACATGACCCAAACATTTTTGAAGAGCAAGTCTGGCAATTATTCTTTGACGGCACATCAAGAATGGGTCCTACAAGAAACATTGTAGCTGGAGTAGGGGTAGTGCTCGTATCTCCACAAAACTACGTGATTCTTCATGCATTCTCCTTAACCGAGCCATGTTCCAACAACATCTTAGGATACAATGCTCTCTTGATTGGGATGCAACTTGCTGAAGAATTGGAGTCAAAAATCTCGAAGCATAAAGTGATTCAAAACTCATCGTCAACCAGGTTAGCGAGGAGTATGAAGTCTGAAATGAAACTTGGTGCCCTATCACAATGCAACTATTAACATGATGGAGAGTTCAAAAGCTTCTACACTGACCATGTACCATGTCAGCAAAATGCGTATGCAGATGTGTTGGTGTCTCTTACTGCTTCATTAACCCTTTCAGTCGGAGCCACGGAGAAAGTACTCGTCTACAGCCACGACTTGTACTGCCTAAAATTCACCTTTGAATAAAGTCAAATTACAAAAGGAAACCTTCAAGTCAAAGAAGTTCTGGAGACCTCAACAGGTCCAGAACTCAGGGATTGGAGATTCTCTTTCATTGACTTCGTCTTATAAGAATCTTTCCTAATGACCCCAAAGTGGTAGCCACCATCAGATGAAAGGCTCCTCGATTCTACTACAATGTGATTACATGAACATTATATCGTTGATCGTATGATGGAATATTACTCCCTGCCTTTCATACAATGAAGCACAAGAGGCACGTAGGGAACCCACGGTGGTATGTGTGGTGCTCACCAACCCAGACCTAAGTTTGGAGACCAGCTTTGAAGTCTTGGCTACTACTGGCCAAAGATGATCTCTGAGCCATCGCCTGTGCTAAGCGATGTCATGCCTGTCAGATCCACAATGACTTCGTCCATCAAGCACTGGGACATCTTCATCCAACTTCTTCTTCATGGCCATTTAAGATGGGAGAAATAGACATTATCGTACCGCTCAGTCCTTCAACATCCAAAGGACATTGCTTCATTTTGGCCATAACTGACTACTTCTCTAAGTGGGTGGAAGCTATTAACCTGAAGGAAGCAAAGACATCAGACGTGGTCAAATTCATTAAGCATCACGTACTCTATCGCTTTGGGTTACCCCGACAAATAGTCCATGACAATGGAACCCAATTCATCAGCCAAGCAATTCAGAGCTTCTGTAACAAGTTCAGGATCCAAAGTGTGTCTTCAACAGCATATTATTCTGCCGCCAACAGTCTTCTGGAAGTCTTTAACAAGACTATTGGAATGTTTTTTAAGAAGTGTCTCTTAAAAAGTCAACGTGACTGGGATTACAAATTAGGAGAATGCCTCTAGGCCTACCGCACAATGGCAACAAAGGCTACACCATTCTCCTTGTATATGGATGTGAAGCCGTACTCTCGCTAAAAATTCAGATTCCATCTCTGTGCATTGCTTTGATGACAGAGATGACAAACAAGGAGAAGCATCGATTGCGACTCTAGAAGTTAGAAGCTTTGGACAACGAACGTCTACAAGCTGAATAACAAATCGATCTCTATCAAGCTCAAATTTTCAGAGCTTTCAATAAGAAAGTCAGAGAACTGATTTTTAAGAAAGATGACCTTGTCTTAGCTGTCAGAATACCCATGGTTATGACACATAAGATGAAAGAAAATTTAAATTCAAATGAGAAAGACCATTTGTAGTAGAGTCAGTCTACTCAAATAGAGCATTCCGCCTTATAACTTCGGATAGCAATATGCTCATGATGCTGATCAAGGGAAAATTCTTGAAGAAATACTATTCTTAAAGGGATACTTCTCACGATCAAATTAACACTACACCTTTGATTGAAGCTTCACCCTGGTCGATCAGATAGAATAGGGTTTGAGATCCAAGATATTTGGAAGGGCCCCAAAGAAAAGTTTTCTCATTCAACGGATCACATCACGGTCGATCGGCGCCAAGCTGACCGAACATTGCTGACATTATAATGCATGATGTCAACATTGAAGCAATGACAAAGTTAGAAACTTTGGTTTTAGCCTTGTCACTTTTCTTATGATCAAGTTAACACTAACCTCTGATTAAAGCTTCATCCTGATCAATCAGACGGATTAGGATTTGAGATCCAAGATGTCTGAGAGGGCGCCAAAGAAAAGTTTTCTCATTCAACGGATCACATTATGGTCACGCCGAGCCAACCGAACATTGCTAATATTATGATGCATGATGTCAACATCGAAGCAATGACAAAGTTAGAAACTTTAGTTTTAGCCTTGTCACTCTTCTCATGATCAAGTTAACACTACACCTCTGATCGAAGCTTCACCCTGTCAATCAAATAGATTAGGGTTTGAGATCCAAGATGTTTGGGAGGGCACCAAAGAAAAGCTTACTCATTAACGGATCACATCACGGTTGATCGACACCGAGTCGACCGAACAAAAGTGACATTATGATGCATGATGTAAACATTAAAGAAAAGATAACGACAAAATGTCAGTCTTTAACCTTGTCACTCTTTTCTAGTATATAGACATGCACCCACATTCAACTTAGAAGAATAGGACGTATTTTGAAGTCGAGCATGTCTAAGAAACAGTTTTAGGCACTCTTCTTTTGATCAATTCTCTTGAACTAGAAGGATGGCCTATCTAGACTGATTTTTTTCATATGTAATGGTAGTATATCTCTCTTCTCTTGTTCGATTGATCGCCGCTCGACCCAACGACAAGGCATCCATATAGTCAGATGAGATGATTGAATGATTTTATCAGATGTCTTGTCAAGCCAAACTCATTGAAGAAGGTTCGTAATGCATCTTTGTAGAACCTTTACACTGTTTTCACATTCATATCAAGATGTTCATCGATCAACTCTCATGATGAGATGATTGAATGAGTTTATCTGATAACTTGTCAGGCCAAACTTGTTGAAGAAGGTTCATGACGCATCTTTCAGAACCTTTCCATTATTTTCGCATTCATAACAAACTGTGGTGACTAAATGAGGATCAAAGAGGACTCCACGAGGAAGATTAATCTCTGAACAAAATCTTTGCAAAATTTATATCCACCTCCTTGACCCCCGGTCATCTGTGTAGGGAAAATCTAGGAGGTAAAAATCTAGGAGGTACACTACGCTAATCCAACGCCTCCGATGGCTAAAAGATAGAGGAAATAGTTGGCCTTTAAGCTCAACAAAAAATCTTCGACAACTCATCATGCTGAGGGGAATAGTATGGCTAATTCAACTCAAACGGTAGTTGGTAAAGGCGTATCAAATCTGTTGATAGCTGAGAGTTTACTAAAAATCCTGAGGGATCTGATCCCGTCTTCCCTTTCAAAATCTCTTAACAATTCTCATCCATGGAATTCTAGGACCACAAAAAACTGTAATTGTTTCCCTAGAGAAATAATCACAAATCAAATCTATCACATTAACATTATACCTCTGGCAACAAAACTGATCGAGCCAAACCTGTACAAAAAATACAAAAATTAGAACAGTGCTAGGTCCTCAATTCTACCATGTAGCCTAGGGCTAACGGGTCGTAATCCACAGGGAGGGACAACGATGGAAGCGTTATGTAAGTTTCTTCTTTTAATTTATAAAAACTAATTAATACTCATCTTCTCAGTTTATAAAAAGAAAATGAAAATATTAAGTTAAGTTAAGAGAAGATGGTAGAAGAAGAGATTGTGGTGGTGGTGTTTTATTTTAATTATAAAAAAAAAGAAACAGAAAGAGATAAAGAAAAGTGTTGATGCAAAAATCAAAAATAAAAAGAAATAAAAGAAGAATATTTACCTCTACTGTTGAATCATAACAAAAACTTATCTCAGTATGAAGCAAAGCAAAGTAATATAAAAGAAGAAAAGAAAGTAAGGCTTCGGCGAGATTGAGCACAATGAAGAAAAGTGAGAAACCTCCATTGATTGTCACCTTCAATATAAGTTTCTTGAAGAAAAGATTACAATAGTGTCACTCTACAATAACTCTTCCTCTCTTTTAATTATGTAACTCTCTCTGAAAAATAAAATTACATTGAAGAGGAAAGAAAAATCTAAAATAAAGCTCTCTCTGAAGTGGTGCCTCTTTTGCCTTCGAGGTATGAGGGTATTTATAGGAGAAAACCAGAAGGATAGAAAGCGTATGAAGATAGGAAGATCTGGATATTTCTGAATTTGAATTTTTCCCTTATCTCCAAACTTGATTTGATTTATCCAGAAATTCAATTTTGATCTGCAGGCTGTTGGCGTGTTGATTGCTGAATATCACTTATCAAATGATAGAATTGGAACAGGTGATCAATAAAAGAATTATAGGCCTTTAAGTCTTTTTTCTGTATCATCTTGAATCATTAGATTAGAATTTCAATAGCAAAAGTTATGATTAAAATGCTAAACTGTATCCAGCCTGAATCCCAATTTAAATTGCTTCAACTCATCCGTTGATCTTCTCTCTATCCATTTGTCCTCTTAAATTTTCAATTTGTCTTCTAGAATTGATAAGATATACATTTATCTTCAGTAAAACCGATAGGATTTTTAAACAATTCATTTTTCCCTTGAAATTAGATGATATTATCTTATCTAATATATCTAGTTTTCAGATAAGATAGCTTTTAGAACCTTTGGATTTGAATCGATCCTCTTTCTTTTGAACTTTTGAATTTAATTGAATAAAATTCATGATTATCTTCTCCCTATCATATCCTGCATGAATTAGGACATTAAGACACGTTATTTGCAATATTCATTATAGAATATATGTAGGAATGTAATAATATTTATGCAATATATGTGTCCAAACACACCCCCACACTTATCTTTTACTCGTCCTCGAGCAAAACAAAGGGAAAAGAAAAACTAAACTGACCAAATCTAACTCACTTTCGTAAAAATCACGGTTGCACTTAGCACGTGCAACAACCCGTTAAACCTCTAGGTTGCCCCTAGAGGACGAGTTTTGTCTCGTGGGGTTTTCAGTGGATTGCACCCACAAAATTCATGAAGAAAAAAGAAATGAATTGTTAGTATTTTTTTGAAAACGCATTTTGAAAGGAAAAAAATATTTGAAGTATTAATGTAAAATTTCAAGTAATCTATAAGTCATAGGATTATCAAAACTTAAATCATTCCTAAACTTAGTCTTTATTCAAAAACTTATTTTCAATCAAGAGAAGGATTAAAATTGCATTTCTCATCTAGTCTATTATTTTACCTTATGTCATATGCACCTTGTGACCTTAAAAATTTTGCTTAGGATTCTTCAACTCTTAACTGTTATGCCTTATTATTTTCTTTTCTTTTCTTTTTTATTTATGGTGGTAATATCCCTTAGCTCTATTAGGCTTTCTAATTCGCCCATGTAACGAGCCTTAATCGGTGACTCCCAAACAAGACAGTTTTAGGGCACCGTGTGAGAAAGCACCCTAAGGACTTAGGACTCGAGCAAACAAGGCCACAAAACCAAGGATTTTTATTTATATGAATCACTTTTAGGCGTGAATACTTATGCTTTATGAGGCACAAATACCCAGCTTAATCAGAGGATTTTTTTTATATATGTATGTATATGTGTGTGTGTGTGTGTATATATATATATATATATATATATATATATATATATATATATATAATATATATATATATATATATATATAAGGCATAAGAATCTTTGTTTTAGAACCCTAAGTGTGTAAGTGTATAAAGTATGCATATTTCATTAAGGTAAAAATTAAGACTAAATTACTTTTCCAATTTTTCTTCCTAACCTCAAAAACAACAAATAATTTTATTTTGACCAAGTGTAAGGAATCCTAATTATGATCATCTTATTCCTTAAAATTAACTTAATTTTTTAGAAAAATAAGTCAAAGTAATATTTTCTATTTCAAAAAGTTTTTAAGAAAGAATTGTTTTTTTTAATTTAGTGAAGTTAGCATGTTAGCAAACCCTCCCCCATACTTAACTCATGCATTGTCCTCAATGTATGAATGAAATGCAATAATACATGAAAAAAGAGAAAGGGAAGGAAAATTAGCACCTCAAAGTGGTGGTTTCGGTGGTGGTCTTATTAGGCCAAGCGTTTCTGCCCAATCTAGATACTGTGAATTTTCATGAAACCCACCTTTCATAACCTCTTTCCTATTTACATTTTTATAATCCCCAATATGAATAAGATCGTGCAATTTCGTAGCATGAAATTTTTCCCAGTTATATGACCAATCTTGAAATATCATCACGGAGTCATATTGATCTAAACCTTGGTCCAACAGTGGAATGTGATTTTATAGAATGGATGATTTGGGCTCAACAATGAAAGGAATAGGAACCGATACTGGCGTGTGAATAAAACTCAAATCAAGTTTAGCTTCGAGTGTCAGAGTTGGTTCATGGGTTTAGTCTAAATCATAGAATTCAAGTTCATATTCATTTCTCAACAATGGAATATGACTATCCAACATAGGTAGTTCATGTTCAAACTCTATAGGGATAGGAATTAGTGTTGGCTTCAGAATTGGGTCCAAATTGGGTAAGGATATCGGAGTTAGCATAGATTCAAAAAGTGAAAATGAATTACAATATTGAAAATCGGTATCACATTCATCTTCAAATTCAATCTCATTGAAATGAAAACTTGCCAATTTGTCAATGGGTTGATATTGATCAAGCTCAAAATTATGTGGTGAAATCGAATCATAGTTAAAATCTTCAAGATACCATGATTCTTCATCAATATGACTAGGAGAATCAGGAATGGTAAAAAATGTGTTAGGTAAAATTTTCTCATTCCTATCATTAATTGTGTTGACCAAATGACTCACTTTTGCTTCTAGCCTATTAAGAGATTTGAGACAATCCGCTTGGGATTGAATACAATCATTTTGTGATTGAATCATGAATTTCATATTCTTTTCTAAGTCAGCTGATTCTTCTTGTTGTGGTAGGACTTGAAAATTAGAGTAAGGATCTTGGATTTAGGAATTGCTTGGGAGAACTGAGTCTGCTATGATTTGTACGTGTCATGTGGACTCACGGAAGGCTTCAAATGTCCTTTCTAAAGAAGATTTCTCTTCAATAGGTTGGTCTTAGTATGGATTATATGAAGCTGTTTGTTGTAAGGTTATTGATAGTAAGACTCGGGGGAATTGTACCCCCACTGACTCGATGAAGAGGTGATGATTGTCCCATTCTTGTTCATAGTATTGGGATTGGGGCATATATTGATTCATGTTGGCCCAGAGGCCTTCCACTCTAGTTTTGATGATGATTAACTCATGTAGTTATAGTTTACTAATAATCTTGTGATATTTAGTTTCAGATATTTAACCAAGATATTAGTAGGTGATTAGCTTCAACAAAGGTGTTTTGAAGCTTTCAAATGGTGATTCAAGAGCCCGAGCGTCAAAGTTCATATCTAGCACTCGTTAGAGTTAAGCTCGATGGATCACGTTTGGATCGAGTCGATTTGGAGACGGCGCTCTTCAAGAAGACTTCGGTACATTGTTTAGTTTAGTGTTTAGATCCATTGTTAAAGATTAGATAGTGTGATATGCTCAAGTTCACAACACACACGTTTCATGTTTATTGGTTTTCGGTTTCTGGTTTAACCGATCTTGGTTTTTATGAATAGATAGAATCAAAACAAGTTTACATGGTTTAATGTATATTAGATTTGATCTATATACATGTATGCTTCATATACTTAAACAAACTTAGTTTGATAGTCTATTTCATGTGTTTGGTGTTTTGGTATTTTAACAAAACGTATTTTCAGATTTAATGTCAAAAACATTGATATTTCCATTTGAAAAATTCATGTTTGGAAAATACGGATTTTGGTTTTCGGAAAATTTGTAAGTCACAAAAATGGTTCAAATGGTTTGAAATATGTGTTGAATTTTTCCACACATGTTTGTATTTTAAACAGAATATAAGAACTTATTTTTGTGGATTTTTAGAGATTTTATGGGATTTAATTGGATAATATAAACCCAAGTTTCAAATCCTATAACAGTTCTGCCAGGCCCTGGCGGTCAACCAGGATGGTCGACCGGACCAGTGGTCGGTCGACCGGACCGGTCGACTGACGTGCACAAGGATGTGCACGCAGCCAGCCTTTTAGGCCGGTCGACCGAGTGGTCGACCGACTGAAGTCAACCCACTCTCGGGTTGGCCCGGTCGACCAGGCGGTCAACCGGCCAGAGAGCCGTTGCTCTCTGGTTCTGGGCGCGGTCGACCAGGCGGTCGACCGACAGGCTCAACGGTCACTTTTTTGACCGTTGGCCGGTCAACCGGAAGGTCAATTTTGACCTTTCTGCCAGCCAACGGGCAGAATTTTATGGGGGTTATAAATGCCCCATTTGGAGTTTGTTTTTTTCAAGACTTCCAAGAGCAAAATTTCTCCTATTTACAAGTGTTTTATACAAGTTTTCAAAAGTATTTTTAGAGCCAAAAGGATTCATCTTTATTTGTTTTAAAGGGTTGGAAAAATCAAAGAAAAATTGGATATTTGGGATATTACTTTTGATCTTCATTTCAAACTTATTCTAGTTGTTTTCCCAAGTATTTTTTTTGTGTTTTTGTTTCCAAACTCTTTGTTTTTCACACTTGAGCCTATCTTGCTATCCTATCTATAGGATCTTTATTTTTGTGAGAAAATTGGTTTGTGGTTGAGATAGACCACCAAGTTGTAAACTTCCTTCATTGTGATATTCCTCTAGTGAGAGGTGATTGATTTGGTATCCCTCTATTGTGAGGTGATTGTGAAAGTTGTGATTGGCTCCCTCTAGTGAGAGGTGGAGATTGTGTTTTGCTCCCTCTAATGAGAGGTGGAGTTTGTGTTGGAACCCTCAAGTGTGAGGTGATTGGTGTTTGTTGGCTAAGTTCCCACCCCTCTTGTGTGAGGTAAATTTTGTGTTGGTTGTGCATTGCCTCTGTGAGAGGTTGTATTGATTAGAGAGAGGAGTTGTGTACTCCCTGTTATTGTATTGCCCCAAATCCCCAGTGGAGGTTCCCTGTGTGGGAAGTCCTGTGTGGACGAGTTAGTGGAAATCCTTCTGTGTGAAGGCGGGGCCGTTGAGCTGTGTGCTGAACCTCGAAACAAATCTCGGTGTTTGCGTTTGATCTATTGACTCTAACTCTCTCTATCTCTTACTTTGTGCCTTGCATTGATTCATATTGTCATATCACACTTATATGTTTGGTTGTGATTGGGTGTGTGCCTCACTTGTGTCTAACCACGAGAGCTTTATATAGCACCTCAACTCTTATTCAGAGGAATCAAGAGGAGTTAGTACAGAGCCCTTTACCGGGAATTCAGCTACACTCGTTGTTACACTAAGTGTGTTGTAATTGTGTTTTTAATTTTCACATTTTGTTCATTAGATTAGCCGTACACCTATTCACCCCCCTCTAGGTATACGTACAATTGGTATCAGAGCCTGCGCTCCTGATATTAGGTTTAACCACCTAGGAGTGTGATCTTGGTTTGCTAATCTATCATTTGCATTTGCATTTGCACACAATCGTTTCCACTCATGGATGGCCCTCCCATGTTTGATATCTCTAGACTTGATATATGAAAGATTATGATGAGTTATCATTTAAAAGCCCTAGGTTACAAAGTTTACCTTACTATTACCAAGGAATCCTACCTTAGTGATAGCATGCATATAGAGGCTAATGCACAAGCCCTTAAGGCACTTAGAGCATCTCTTGATAAAAAATATTTACATGTGTTTTCTCACTATGATTCCGCTTTTGCAGTATGGAACATTTTGACATCTCCCGAGCTACCAACGCTTATCAATAAGAAGAGGAGATCTAGTCGAGACGAGTCCGATGAACGTTGCTTCATGGTCCAAGGGAAGGACTCCCTTGAGGTACACTCGGACACTCAACTAGATGTTAGTACTAGTTCATATTGCAATGAGTGTATGGATGCTCAAGCCTTGAATGATGAACTTGCCAAAAATTGTGAAAATTTGATTTCAAAATACAAACTTTTGAAAAAGAGTCTTGGTTTGAAAGAAGAAAATAAAAACTTATCTTCTAGACTTGATATGATTTTGCAAGAGAAGGAAGAGATTTCAAGTGAATGTGACTCACTTAAATACCAACTAGACCTTGCCCTAAATGAAAATGAGTTTTTAAAAAATAAAAATGATTGCAATGAGGTTTTGAAGAAAAATGAAAACTTGCCTTTAAAACTTGATTTTGTTGTAAAAGAAAATGTTTCTTTGAAACACAAAATTGATTTGATTTCAAAAGATTTAGAAGTTTGCTTAAATGAAAATAAATCTTTGAAAAATGATTTAGATTCTCATGTTTGCCATGCTAGTGTAGCCTCACCATCTAGCTCACATATTGCATGCACCTCTTCTATAATTGAAAATGATATATCTATGCCTAAGAAGAGTGTTGAATGTTTGGGCTCCACTTTGAGCCAATGTGCTTTGAACCACTCACGGTTGGAATCCATGTTTCGCAAGAAACAAGTTCCATCTATGCATGCACACAAACCACGGCATACACATGCTTCCCACGTTCGCACTCATCACATTATATATGCTCATGTGTACACTTGTACACATTGTGGACGTAAGGGCCACCTTGCTAAGTTTTGTTATGATCGTATACATGATTCAAATTTAGCAACTAAATTTGTTTGGGTTAGGAAAGGAGCTAACCCCCATGGACCCAAAAGAGTATGGGTACCAAAGACCACCCCTATTGTATTTGATGCAGGTGTGGGCCCTCGCATGACGTGAGAGTAATGGTGCCTTGAGGTGGATGTGTTCCGAGCTTAAAGAGGACTATTTGGATGCATCACTTTCAAGGAACGTTTGGTGGGAGGACCACCTTGTTTTGGAGACATGGAGAGTTGCCCTCATGGTTTTGGTAACGATCTCTTACTCCTTATTTATGTTTGCATGCTTTTAGATCATTCATTTATAGCATGTATTGTTTTAATGTTCATTATACCATATGTCATGTTTATTAGTTTTATGTCATACATGATTAGTATTTGAGACACCCATGTTTATATGGACCCATACTCAGTGTTCTCACTTTAGTTTAACTAATATGTATGTCCTAGATCTAATGCATGTACATTTGTCATAATGATCATATGAGTTTTGTTTTGATTTCTATGCTTCAGGTTTTGATTACATGTCTAGATGTTAGTTTTCATTAAAACTTGGATATATACTTGTACAACTAGTGAGCTACAAATAGACTATTATATGTTTGTGCTTGAACGCTCATTTGTACCCATTAGATGTACTAGTATAGCCTAGTTTTGATGATTCATACATTTGACTTGTATTCCCATTTTGTACATGTTTTCATGTGAATGTTTAACTTCATGTATATGTCTATTTTGACCAAACTAATAGTTATACATATACATCCTTGAGCCACTTGCCTTCATGCATATACCTTTGTGGACTCATTCATGTTTGGATATGTATGTATACTCTAGTTTGTACAAAACATACATATACCTTGAAGTTTAAACTAAGTTTTAATGATTTTCATGTTTTCATGTTTTAAGGAATTTCTTATTGAGTTTAATTGCCCATTTTCATGAGTATGTTTTTCACATAACTCTTATACACTCATGTTATTTAAATGTTTTCTCATGACTTTATTTTCATGAGTACAATTTGTGCTTTTGAGTGTTTGGTGATCATGGGATTTACATGTTTTTCATGAAAAATAATTTTGTTTTATTCCTTACTTGAAGGATTTCGTACTAGTTTTCAAATTTTTCATAACTAGTTAGTGTTCTTCATATGGTAGAGTTTTCAAACATACTATATTTTAAAACCTATTTTTGAAAACCCCTACCCATTTAATGGCGGTTGGTTGGGCGACCATGCCTTGAATGCTTATTATTGAAAATTCTTTTACACATGTGCATGAAATGGGTGGTAGGAAGTATGAGTTATATACTTGATCTTATTATGTTTTCAATTGGTATCATTGAATTTTTCAATTGGTATCACAATTGACATTCTTTTTGTATACTCATATATGTTTCTATATATGTATGCCTACACTTCAAATAGTATCAATTTCGATTGGTATTCAATTTTCCATACATATATATGTGCTTTATTTGTGCTTACTATATCTCTATATTTTTAGCACAAATTTTGGTTATGCTAAGCTTGATTTTTTTTTTAAATGACTATTATATTTCAATTGATTATGCTTCAATTGGTATCTTATACAAGCTTATGCATCATTTTGTTTGGTATTTCATAAAGGGGGAGAAAATTTATATTTCACTTTTCAATTAGTTTTATTTACCTTTGGTATTTTACTCCCACACTTTATGTTGAAAAATGATATTGATTTTTTTTGGTATCATATGCTCCTAATGAAAAATTATTTTCAATTGGTATTAATCTTTACAATTGATATCAAGATTACCTATATGTTTACTATTGGTATTAATTAATATCAAAATTTTTGGTTGATTTCTTCAACATGTTTAATTTACTTACAATTGATATTCACTTTCAATTGGTTTCAATTGGTAAAATATAGACATATTTATTTAAATTAAAAACATTATTTAATTTACTTTCAATTGGTATGTTTTATTGATATCATGATGCACTAAATTGATATATTTTTTCTTACAATTGGTATCATAAAGTTTTGATTTGTTTTCACCCCTTATTGATATTTTTTTGTTTAAAAAAAAAGGGGAAGAACATTATTTTATTGTTTTCTTTGACCCCTTTGTTGATGATTGACAAAAAAGGGGAGAAGTATTTGAGTTTATATGCATGTATTTGAGCTTATATGCATGTTTATTGTGTATTTGTAAGTTTATATCAAAGTTATTTCATATTGGTATCAAGAGTGTTTGTTTTATGTTTTGATGTTTTGTTGATATTGGTATCAAGAGAACATATTTATTTTTCGTTTATTGGTATTAAGAACTTTTGTTAAAATTTTTATTGTTGGTATCAAGAACTTTTTATTGATTATCTTTCAATTGATATCAAGAGTTTTTATTGATTGGTATCAAAAGCTTTTATTGCTTTTATTGATAAAGTTTTCAATTGAAATTTTTATTGGTATCAAGAGAAATTATTTAAAGAACAAGTTTATTTTAAACGAAAGGAAAAGTAATTTATTTTAAAATTTTGGTATCAAGAGTTTTTCAATTTGGTTTCAAGAGTATGTTTATGTCTTTATTGTTGGCCCAAAGGCCATTAGCCCGATATTTTGATGATAACAAACCATATTTAGTTATGTGTTTAACAATCTTGTTTAAAAGAATTTCAGGTTTAAAACAAGTTGATTTGATGGCTCCACATCAAGACTCACAAGTTTGGACGCCGCTAATGATTTTCATTCCCAAGCCTAGCACGGTAGAAAAGCTTCAGGATCAAAACAATAAAGAAAAGATCAAGATTTGTAATTTACTTTTATTTTTAGATATTTTGTCAAAACCTAGATGTTAGAGGTAGAATATTTGGGATTGTCACTCACACACACTTAGTTTTTTTCATGGCTTCAAAAGAATTTTTATTTCAGAATTTCTAACTTACTTTTAGAAATATCATGTTTTGGAAAACCAGTTTTAGAAAACAGTTTTATCAAAAAGGATTTTTAATAAAATGATCTAACATGGTTGAGTATTGATCCATAATCATACCCTCAGATTTATTAGGTCTAGCACCCTATTTACATATCCTCAAACCAAAAGATCAAACCCAAATTTCCTTTCCCAGTTTTCTGCAGACTCTGTTAAACAGATCTGACAGAGTCCGGTCGACCGACCCTGTCGACCGACGTGCACGGCTGTGCATGTGTGCACGTCGGCTGACCGCTCAGGTCGACCGGGCACTTGTCAGTTCTCTCTGTTTATTTCGGTCGACCGAGTCGGCCGACCGTTTTCCCCAACGGTCAGAAATATGACCGTTGGCGGTCGACCGACCCAGTCGACCGGTAGTTGTCAGAAAGTCTGACAGACTCTAACAGCTCTATTTTCTGACAGATTTTGTTGGGATCTCACCCCAACGAATTTCTCTAGCTGTGTAGTTGGTTTTTCATCCACTATAAATAGTGGGTCATTTCAACATGATAAGACAACAATTCATATAACAATTTTTACAAGATTTACAAGTTTTCAAAAGCCTTTCATTTTTCATCAAAGCCAAAATTTTCAAACACTTACTTGAAGCAAATCCCTCTACTTCACTCTAGTCATTTTGCACTTCACAATCCAAGTACTATCTCTACATATTGGTTATAGGATTGTGCTAAGTGAGCTTTTTGTGATCAAGTGTGATCAATTTTCTTCTTGAGCGAAGTTATAGAGGCATCGGCCTCAAGCGAGCTAGTGTGCTCCAAGTGGTGTTGCGGCATCACGAGAGAAAGGACAAGTGTGTCCTTGTATTGGAGATCCAGTGGGATCAACAATAGTGAAAATCCTTCAAGTGTGAAGGCGGGGACGTAGAGCGTGGCTCGAACCTCGGAAACATATCCTCGTGTTTGCGTTTACTCAAATTTCTCTAAACTCAATCTCCTTATTACTTGCTTTACTTATTGCTTTATATCTTGCAAGCATTCTAATTTGAGCTTATTGTTTTAAGTAGATTTAAATTCCGCATTATTGCCATATTTCATATAGCCATCACCTATTCACCCCCCCTCTAGGTGATTTCAATTGGTATCAAAGCCTAACCCTACTACTTGGTTTAACCACTTTAGGGAGATCCTTATTTTTGGCTATATCATTTGTTGCATTCTTCATTTGTTGTGCATCTTATTCTTTATCCACGGCTTCAATTGATTTTTCTAGCATCAAGTCCCCACCCAAATTTGATGGCTTGAACTTCTCTATTTAGAAGGTCAAGATGAACCTTTTCCTTAAGTCCCTAGGAGTTAGGGTAGCTAGGGCCATAACCAAAGAATTATAGAACCTCTCACCGATGAGAGATCATGGTCCGAGGACACCACCAAGGACTATGAGGCCAATGCTAGGGCTCAATATGCATTAACCCAAGCCCTTAATGAAGATAACCTCTCACGCATCATAAATTGTAAATCCGCATATGAAGTGTGGAATGTTTTGATTGTGACTCATGAGGGAACGTCACAAGTCAAGAGGTCCAAAATTGACTTGCTTCGTTCTTAATATGAGAACTTTTACATGCTTGAGAATGAGAGCATTGATGACATGCTCACTCGGTTCACCAAAATAACAAATGCTTTATCTTCTTTAGGTGATGCAATCGATAATGACCAAAAGATAAGGAAGGTCATTAGAGCTCTTCCCAAAGCTTGGAAAGTCAAGGCAACCACCCTCAAGGAGCTCAACGATCGGGAGGAGATGGACTTCTCCGGCTTCATCGGAAATCTCAAGACCCATGAGATGGAGATGAAAGTTAGAGAAGAAAGGGAGGCGCCGAAGAAGAAAAACTCTCGCCTTCAAAGTCACTCCAACCAACCATGACGAGGATGACTCATCGGAAGATTGCAATGAGGACTTTGCCATGCTCATCCGGAAGGTGGGCAAGATGTTCTACAAGAAAGGGAGGCAAAGCAACTTCCGAAGAGGGAAACCTCAAGGAAGATTCGAAAGGAAAAGAGAAGAGCCGGGTCCTTGCTTTCATTGCAAGAAGATCGGACACCTCATTGCCGATTGCCCCGCTCTCCAAGCTACCACCTCCAAGAACGGCCCAAAGAAGAAGAAGGCTATGGTGGCCACGTAGGATGACACGGAGTCGGAATCCGAAGAGGAGAACGACGCCGCACACATGTGCTTCATGGCACATGGAGACGATGCATCTAAGGTAACACTTGATAACTCCATAGATGATGATGAATTAACTATGGATGAATTAGCACAATTCTTTGAAGAACTTCAACATAGATATGAGATTTCTCAATCTTATAATAAGAAATTAAAAAGAGAAAATGATTCTTTAAAAGATAAAATTAATATTATTGAAAAGGAGAAAAATGATTTGTCTAGTGCCTTTAAGAAAATAAAGATTGATTTTGAAAACTATAAATTAGCTTGTAAAGGGAAACCCCCATTGTATCTTGTAATAAAAATGATTTTATTGAAATTCAAAAACGGGTTGATGTCTTAGATTCAACTCTTAAAAAATGTGCTTTTGACTTAAATAAATTTGCATCTAGATTTCCCAAAGGAGTAACCCAAGGGAAACACACTCACCATACACATGCACGGAAACATGCACACACTCACAAGCATGCTCACATGTATGGAAGTGGTAGGATTTATGTTTGCACGCATTGTGGCCGCAAAGGCCATTTAGAAAAATTTTGTTTTGCTAAACATAACATGAATAATAAACATGTTTGGGTTCGCCCCGGTACTAATCCTAAAGGACCCAAGAAGATATGGGTACCAAAAGACACACCCAATTTAGTTGATACAGGTGGGTCTTCATCCTCCAAGACTTAGGGGGAGACGGTGCCCGGGTGGTGGATGCATCAAAGCTCAAAGATCACATCGCGCTTGCATCGCTATCATGGAGGCACCTATTTTGGAGATTACCCTTGCTTGGTAACCTCTCCATTTAAAAGTTTTTATTTTGTTTATATATACAAATGCATAGGATTGTTAGTTTACTTTTGTGCTACATTGACATGTGTTAGTGTAAACTTACATTTCCATTATGCTTGTGTATATGCCTTGTTTGATATCTTGTATTTATGTCATATATTTTTTTTTTGTCCACATGTTTAGTTTTCGATCATATATCTATATACACATTTTTGTCAAAAACTAAAATAAATATTTAAAATTCATATTTAAAGCAAATACATTAGAGATGGCAATTGCGCACCTCAACTCTTATTTAGAGGAATCTCAAGGATGAAGTTCAGAACCCTTCACCGGGTATTCGGCTTCAACATCTCTAAATCTTTGTTTTATATAAAATAAAAATAAAAATTTTTGTGTAAAATTTTGTTGATAATTATAGCTAATGAAGTTTAAAACCATGTTTTTAAAATATGGTATGTTGAAAATATTCTGCCTATTATTTGTTAGACAGATTTTAAAATTTTTTTTAGGATCTTTTTCTGCTGACAGGTTTTTGGGCAGGACCGGCCGACCGGATCTGAGTTCTGGCCGACCGACCTTGCCTGGAAGAATGATTTCATTCTTCTCTGTTGCCGGCCGACCGGTGCGGTCGACCGTTTGATCTGTCAGAGCTCTCGGGTAATTTCGGCCGACCGCTGCGGTCAACCGTTTGGTCTGTCAGTGGTCTCGGGTATTTTCGGTCGACCGGACCGGTCGACCGGGCGTCGAGAATCTGCCACCTACCCACTTTATTTAAAGCCCGTTTCTCTCTCTCTCTCTCATTTCTCACCGGCGATCCCTCTCTCTAAAAATCCTATTTTCTTCATCTCACTCAAATCCACCTCAAATCCAAGCTTCATACTCTCAAATCTTTGCTGGATCATCCTTTTCAGGCCCGATCTACGTTCGAACTCAGGGAATTTTTATTTTTGGGTTCTTGATCTCTCTTTCATCAGGTAAAAATCCAATTTTTTCCTTTAGATCTTGATTTCCTTCTTATTGTTCTACTAGTTTTTGTCAAGATCCATCCTTTCCTTAGTTTAGATCAAGCCCTAATTTTATTTGTGACCTAGATCTTCATTTTAAACCTAAAAATTTAATCATGCCTAAAAGATCTAGAACTGAGAAGGGCAAATCAGTGGTCCCTTCATCTTCATCCACTAGGACTAAACCTCCTTTTGTCTCCAATCTAGCAGAACAACGGTTTATCTTTCTGTCGAGGAGAACCATTATTTCTGGGAGATGTGTAGTCCTCCAAGACTTTGAGCACCTCAATATCCCACAAATATTGAGGAATAATTTTTTAGACCAATTCATGGCTATTAGAGAACCGGTTTATACCTCACTGATACCCTATTTTTATACCAATCTTACTTTTGAGGGTAATCGGGTTAGGTCCAGAGTTCAAGGGAGAGACATTGATATCCCTTTAGAACAATTTGCTGATTTGTTGCATCTCTCCTGTAAAAGAGTTGATGTATATTCCTTTGACCTACATGACTTTGAGTATCCGGCCGGTGAGTCTGCGCTCACCGCGTCAACCTTGATTCACGGGGATGACAACCCCGGCTTAGTAAGGAATGAGGAGGTGAATAAATTCACTCTCACCGCTCAAGTCCTTGCCAAGTTTATTTTCTACAACATTTTACCCAAATCAGGGGAATACAGTCATGCTAGGGGTCCTGTACCTTTGATAGTCTATTGCCTTCTGAAAGGCATTAAGATTAATATCCCCCGCTTCATAATTTCACACATGACTTCTGATCACGTCCTTGTCCCCACGAGGCACTTGCCTTATGGGATGCTCATTTCGTATCTCCTTAAACAACTCAATTTTGATCTATCCTCTGAGACTCCCACTAAACCCTCAGTGAACCTCAATAGCACCCTTTTGAAGAGGATGCAACCTAGGATGCGTCATCCCGCTCCTGAGCAGCGTCCTATTCCTCCAGCTCATGCCTCAGGGTCTTCTTCTACCCCAGGGACTTCCTCTGCTCCCGGGCCATCCATTCCTTCAGATCTTCAGGCCCTCATTTCGTCTGAGCTTCGTACTCAGATTCAGGAGCATCAGTCTTGGGTCGAGCAGCGACTGACCCAGATTTCTGCGGCGGATGCAGCTCATCGTGCGGAGATGGACTCGCGTTATCAGGGACTTCGCAATGACATGTCCTATTTTGCGGATTCCATACGGTATATGGACTCGCAATTTAGTGCACTCTTTGTGAAGTACGACATGTGGGTCCAGACCCCACGCCATTTGCCCGACCGCTTCCTGCCTCCGGCCCTCCTTTTCCAGTTAGGGCCCCTTCTGCTTCTTCAGCACCACAGCTAGATGTTGCAGCTATTAATCCAGAGGAGGAGGCTTCTGATGATGATGAGGATGATGATGATGCTGTTATGGCTCAGAAGGATGCAGAGGTTGCTGCAGGCGTTGCGGACAGCTCATCCGACGATGAGGAGGACGACGATGATGACGACGACGATGAGGAGTGACTTCCCCTTTTGATGATGTCAAAAGGGGGGAGAGATATTCTAGAGAGACTTCATTTTCTTGGGCTTATATTTTGATATTGTACCTTGCACTTTGTATTTTGTGTGTTGGACACATTGTGTTATGTGTTTGATGTTTGTGTGGACATGTATCTTTATCTATGTGCTTTGTATGAACATATGTTTTATTTATGGCATGAGTTATCTTTTCTGGCATGGACTGGTGTATGATTGCTTATTATTTATGTCATTTATCTATGCCTGAGTATATTTTTATGATATGCATGTGTTGAGGGGGAGCTTCACTTGAAGTCTCCACCCAAAATATTTGTAATGACTATAGATGTTTTGTCATCATCAAAAAGGGGGAGATTGTTGGCCCAAAGGCCATTAGCCCGATATTTTGATGATAACAAACCATATTTAGTTATGTGTTTAACAATCTTGTTTAAAAGAATTTCAGGTTTAAAACAAGTTGATTTGACGGCTCCACATCAAGACTCACAAGTTTGGACGCCACTAAAGATTTGCATTCCCAAGCCTAGCACGGTAGAAAAGCTTCGGGATCAAAACAATGAAGAAAAGATCAAGATTTGTAATTTACTTTTATTTTTAGATATTTTGTCAAACCTAGATGTTAGAGGTAGAATATTTGAGATTGTCACTCACACACACTTAGTTTTGCTTCATGGCTTCAAAGAATTTTTATTTCAGAATTTCTAACTTAGTTTTAAAAATATCATGTTTTGGAAAACCAGTTTTAGAAAAACAGTTTTATCAAAAAGGATTTTTAATAAAATGATCTAACATGGTTGAGTATTGATCCATAATCATACCCTCAGATTTATTAGGTCTAGCACCTTATTTACATATCCTCAAACCAAAAGATCAAACCCAAATTTCCTTTCCCAGTTTTCTGCAGACTCTGTTAAATAGATCTGACAGAGTACGGTCGACCGATCCTGTCGACCGACGTGCACGGCTGTGCATGTGTGCACGTCGGCTGACCGCTCGGGTCGACCGGGCACTTGTCAGTGCTCTCTGTTTATTTCGGTCGACCGAGTCGGCCGACCGTTTCCCCCAACGGTCAGAAATATGACGTTGGCGGTCGACCGACCTGGTCGACCGGTAGTTGTCAGAAAGTCTGACAGACTCAACAGCTCTATTTTCTGACAGATTTTGTTGGGATCTCACCCCAACGAATTTCTCTAGCTGTGTAGTTGGTTTTTCATCCACTATAAATTGTGGGTCATTTCAACATGATAAGACAACAATTCATATAACAATTTTTACAAGATTTACAAGTTTTCAAAAGCCTTTCATTTTTCATCAAAGCCAAAATTTCCAAACACCTACTTGAAGCAAATCCCTCTACTTCACTCTTGTCATTTTGCACTTCAGAATCCCAAGTATTATCTCTACATATTGGTTATAGGATTATGCTAAGTGAGCTTTTTGTGATCAAGTGTGATCAATTTTCTTCTTGAGCGAAGTTGTAGAGGTATCGGCCTCAAGCGAACTAGTGTGCTCCAAGTGGTGTTGCGGCATCACGAGAGATAGGACAAGTGTGTCCTTGTATTGGAGATCCAGTGGGATCAACAATAGTGGAAATCCTTCAAGTGTGAAGGCGGGGACGTAGAACGTGGCTCGAACCTCGGAAACATATCCTCATGTTTGCGTTTGCTCAAATTTCTCTAAACTCAATCTCCTTATTACTTGCTTTACTTATTGCTTTATATCTTGCGAGCATTCTAATTTGAGCTTATTGTTTTAAGTAGATTTAAATTCCGCATTATTGCCATATTTCATATAGCCATCACCTATTCAGCCCCCCTCTAGGTGATTTCATTTATGCATATTTATGCTTATTCATTGTTTATTGCTATGCATGATTTAAGGGGGAGCTTCCTTGAAGCTTAACTTTAATCCATGCATATATAACTCCATGAGTTTTGTCATCATCAAAAAGGGGAGATTGTTGGCCCAGAGGCCTTCCACTCTAGTTTTAATGATGATTAACTCATGTAGTTATAGTTTACTAATAATCTTGTGATATTTAGTTTCAGATACTTAATCAAGATATTAGTAGGTGATTAGCTTCAACAAAGGTGTTTTGGAGCTTTCAAATGGTGATTCAACAGCCCGAGTGTCAAAGTTCATATCTAGCACTCGTTGGAGTCAAGCTCGGTGGATCACGTTTGGATCGAGTCGATTTGGAGACGGCGCTCTTCAAGAAGACTTCGATACATTGTTTAGTTTAGTATTTAGATCCATTGTTAAAGATTAGATAGTGTGATATGCTCAAGTTCACAACACACACGTTTCATGTTTATTGGTTTTCGGTTTTTGGTTTAACCGATCTTGGTTTTCATTAATAGATAGAATCAAAATAAGTTTACATGATTTAATATATATTAGATTTTATCTATATACATGTATGCTTCATATACTTAAACAAACTTAGTTTGATATTCTATTTCATGAGTTTGGTGTTTTGGTATTTTAACAAAACGTATTTTCGGATCTAATGTCAAAAACATTGATATTTCCATTTGAAAAATTCAAGTTTTGGAAAATACGGATTTTGGTTTTCGGCAAAATTTGTAAGTCACAAAAATGGTTCAAATGGTTTGAAATATGTGTTGAATTTTTTCACACATGTTTGTATTTCAAAGAGAATATAAGAACTTATTTTTGTGGATGTTTAGAGATTTTATGGGATTTAATTGGATATTATAAACCCAAGTTTCAAATCCTATAACAGTTCTGCCAGGCCCTGGCGGTCGACCGGGACGGTCGACCGGACCAGTCGTCGGTCGACCGACGTGCACAAGGATGTGCACGCAGCCAGCCTTTTAGGCCAGTCGACCGAGCGATCGACCGACTGATGTCAACCCACTCTCGGGTTGGCCCGGTCGACCGGGCGGTCGACCGGCCAGAGAGCCGTTGCTCTCTGGTTCTGGGCGCAGTTGACCGGGCGGTCTACCGGTAGGCTCAACGGTCACTTTTTTGACCGTTGGCCGGTCGACCGGAAGGTCAATTTTGACCTTTCTGCCAGCCAACGGGCAGAATTTTTTTGGGAGTTATAAATACCCCCTTTGGAGTTGGTTTTCTTCAAGACTTCCAAGAGCAAAATTTCTCCTATTTACAAGTTCTTAATATAAGTTTTCAAAAGTGTTTTTAGAGCCAGAAGGATTCATCTTTATTTGTTTTAAAGGGTTGAAAAAATCAAAGAAAAATTGGATATTTGGGATATTGCTTTCAATCTTCATTTCAAACTTATTCTAGTTGTTTTCCCAAGTATTTTTTTTGTGTTTTTGTTTTCAATCTCTTTGTTTTCCACACTTTAGCCTATCTTGCTATCCTATCTATAGGATCTTTATTTTTGTGGGAAAATTCGTTTGTGGTTGAGATAGACTACTAAGTTATAAACTTCTTTCATTGTGATATCCCTCTAGTGAGAGGTGATTGATTTGGTATCCCTCTATTGTTAGGTGATTGTGGAAGTTGTGGTTGGCTCCCTCTAGTGAGAGGTAGAGATTGTGTTTTGCTCCCTCTAGTGAGAGGTGGAGTTTGTGTTGGAATCCCTCAAGTGTGAGGTGATTGGTGTTTGTTGGATAAGTGCCTACCCCTCTTGTGTGAGGTGGATTTTGTGTTGATTGTGCATTGCCTCTGTGAGAGATTGTATTGGTTGGAGAGAGGAGTTGTGTACTCCCTATTATTGTATTGTCCCAAATCCTCAGTGGAGATTCCCTGTGTGGGAAGTCCTGTGTGGACGAGTTAGTGGAAATCCTTCTGTGTGAAGGAGGGAACGTAGAGCTGTGTGCTCGAACCTCGAAACAAATTTCTGTGTTTGCGTTTGATTCATTGACTCTAACTCTCTCTCTTATTTTGTGCCTTGCGTTGATTCATATTGTCATATTATACTTATATGCTTGGTTGTGATTGTGTGTGCGCCTCACTTGTGTCTAACCACGAGAGCTTTATATAGCACCTCAACTCTTATTCAGAGAAATAAAGAGGAGTTAGTCCAGAGCCCTTCACCAGGAATTCGGCTACACTCGTTGATTACACTAAGTGTGTTGCAATTGTGTTTTTAATTTTCGCATTTTGTTCATTAGATTAGCCGTACACCTATTCACCCCCCCTCTGTACTTACAATTGGTATCAGAGTCTACGCTCCTGATATTAGGTTTAACCACCTAGGAGTGTGATCTTGGTCTATATTTTTTTGTAACTAAGTAGAAAGTAAAAATCTTAGTTCTTGCATGTCTTATCTTTATTTTTGTTAACACTTAACCGTGATATAAATCATGATATTTTGAAAGAGAGTGAATTAGCTGCTTAGTTTTTGCATTCTTAGTGGATTCTTGTCCCTAGATTTTTTCTTATTATTATTTTCTTAAAAGAAGTGATAATCACTCATCTTTCAACTTTATTTCTTAATTTTCTAGATAATTTTTAAGTCACAAAGAAAATCTCTTCCCCATGTATCGATCCATATTTGCCCGTACCTGACTGTACGTTGTGCACTTCTAGTTGATTTAATTTCTCATGAACAGATGTGGCGATTTTTTCTGCAAAAAGGGAGAGATTTTGTTGATTGGACTTCTCTAGGTTGACCATTGCCTTGCTAGGAAAGCCCTGCAAGCATGAAGGGACATATCAGAAAGATCAGGTTTTATGCTTGATCAGATCTTTCCGATGCCTAAGCTATAATACTGCAGATGCAGTAATTTTATTGTGAAAGTATAGTTTGCGAAGTATATTTTTTTAAAAAATCACTAGATACTTTAAGGGATTTTGTGAACTATTTTACCCCTTGATCAAGTAACAAAAAATACACTTAGAGGGGGGTGAATAGGTGTACAAGCTAATCTAATGCAAATGATGCGGAATTAAAAACTATTCATGCAAACTAAAGCTATTAAGCTAACACACAAAGTAAAACATGAAAACACCTAGAGGGGGGTGAATAGGTGTAAATGCTAATCTAACAATCCTTTTAAAACAAGTATGAATGAATGATGCAACGATCACTCAAAATAAGACTAAGAGCCGAATACCCGGTGAAGGGTTCTGAACTCCTTCCTCGTGATTCCTCTAGATATGAGTTTGAAGTGCGTATTGCAATCTTGTTGTATGAGTAATGATCGATAATGTAGCAAGAAATGAATTGGAAGCAATAATGAAATGCACACAAGATATATCACAAGGTATGAAAGAATAGCAATATCTCAAGCAAGAAAGTAAGAGCAATAGAGAGCAAAGAGAAAATTAATCGCAAACACAAAGTATTTGTTTTGAGGTTCGAGCCACCGCTCTACTCCCCGCCTTCACCGCCGTGAAGGGTTTCCACTATCCACCGAGGACTTTACAAGGTCTACCGAAGACCGGAGTACCGAACTCCACCACTTACAAACCTCTACCGAAGAGGTATCTCAACGAGAACAAGAAGAAGGAACAAGTAGCCAAGTGATCACCAAAAAGATCACAAACTTCTTACAAACTTCTCCTTACAACTTCCTTATAGAATGAGGATGGAATTTTGGCTCTAGAAGTGTAGTGAGAAAAACAAACTCAGTTGTAAGTGTAAAATGCTTGCAAACACAACTGAAAAACAATGGCCAAGAGAGCAATGGAGAATTGAGAGCTTTGAAACTTTTTCTTTCTTTTGAAAACTTGTAAACTAGGGATTTTTCTTGGTGTGTTTGCAAGAGACCAACCCTCTCTATTTATAGGGAGAGGAGGGGATTAAAACATGATTTAATTAAGTTTATGTGGTCCAAAATTAGTCCCCAAAAGATCAGAAAACTCTGCCAAACAAAAAGTAACAAAAACAGTTTTTCAGAAAATCACCAAAGAGGAAAGAGCTGTTGGCAGCTGGCAGGCTTGCCGGTCGACCGGCCCGGTCGACCGGCAGCCCTGCTGGCATATAGCCGTTGGGCTCGGTCGACCGGTCGGTCGACTGGCCGCAAATGGGCAAACACAGTTTTGAACGGTCGGTCGACCGGTCGGCCGACCGACAAAAAATAGAGAGCAAGCTGTTTTCGGTCGGTCGACCGACAGACGTGCACAAACGTGCACGTCCTAGACACAGGACGCGGTCGACCGGGCGGTCGACCGTTCTGGCCTGGAACAGATCCGGTCGACCGGCCCGGTCGACCGCCAGGCCTTAAACAGAAACAGATAGGGATATTTTGGACTTGAGAAAATTTTTAAAATAATTTTGTAGGGAAATATGGATAAGTATCATGCTGAAGAGATAGATGTACATGATAAAAACAAGATATAAAATTTGTAAAAATTTGAATCATGTAAAGAGACCAAAGCATGAACTTAAAACAAATACCAAAACTAAAACTGTATTTTGAAAAGAGTGTGTGTGTTCTAGAGCCAATTTACCACAACCTCAAACTTTAACAAGCTAAGTCTTACATAGGTTCTAGGTGACTACAAAGTTTTCAAGTGGGCTTCTCCATATGATCTTGTATAGCTTTATTTTTGAGCCCGAAATGAACCAACTTGAGTCAAACAACCTTCCTTTAGGGAAGAACACTCTATGAATCCTTAGAACCCTGAAACACACTTAAACAATAAATAAGATTAGTACAAATAACTATATATGTTTTGTAATCATCAAAACTCAATAAAACGGGTGATTGTAACCTTGGCCAACATAACACAAGAGTGTAGCCGAATTTTCTGTGAAGGACTCTGGACTATCTCCTCAAGATTCCTCTAGATTAAGAGTTGAGGTGCCACTATGGCTTTCTTGGTTGAATACAAGTGTGAGCAAATAATCTCAAGCATATATCAATTAAGCACAAGTTTATCAAGCATATAAAGAGATAAATAATATAAGCATGCAAGATATATAAACACAAGTGAGAGAGAGAGAGAGATAAGTAATCGCAAACAAGGGAGAATTATTTCAAGGTTCGAGCACTTTTGCTCTACGTCCCCGCCTTCAAGACTATGAAGGATTTCCACTAGAATCGATCCGGCAAGATCACTTGGTACCGCAACACCTATAACGAGTTCACACTAGAACTCATAGACTCATAAGTCCCTCTCTTGTTCCTGCAAGAACAACACATCCAAGCACACTAGCTTGCCGAGGCCGCACCTCTACACCGAGCTCCCACAAGAACTCGCAAAACACAACCCGCAAGTTCGCCTCCTCAAATGCAAGATGAACACTTGGTGATCTCTACACTTTGATCACCAAAAACACTCTCACAATAAAGATCCCTAGAGGATAGATATAGCAATGGAAAGCTTAAGTTTGTATGAGAAAAACAAGATATAGTTGTGGTGGAAAACTCAAGAAATCTCTTTGAAAAACACTCTTAAAAACTCTCCCTTTGATATGAAAATTTATAGCCCTAAAACAAGTGGAGAATAACTCTAAGAGAGATGAAAAAAACTGGCTTTGAAACCCTCTTGAAATCTTGTACAAAATAGCCCAAAACAGCCCCCTTATATAGAGTTCAAAAATATAGTCGTTGGAGTCAAATCTACATGTCAGATAACCTGTCGGTCGACCAACCAACGTTCATATTTTTGACTATTAGGGCCTCCCGGTCGACCGCTCGGTCGACCGCACCCTGGTCTTGATCTGTCGGTCGATCGGCCGGTCGACCGCGGTAAGATCCAGAGAGCTTTGCTCTTTGGCGAATCGACCGCCCAGTCGACCGGGGCTAGATTTAACTCTCTAGATCGGTCGAACGCCTGGTCGACCGACCCTCAAGCCAAGGGCTGTGCACGTTTCTGTGCACATCGGTCGACCGCCCGGTCGACCGACTTCTGGCTCGGTCGACCGCCAGAAGGCCTGGTAAAATATTTTGTGGATTAAATCTTGGTCTATTAAACTCCTATAAAATCCCATAAAATCACATAAAATCTATAAAAATAAGTTCATTGAAATACTTTGAAGTACAAATATGTGTGGTTAAAAATCAACACATATTACAAACTTTTGAACCATTTTTGTGATATAATAATTTAGCCTTAAACAAAAATCCGTATTTTCAAAATTAATCTTTAATTTGAAAAATGATTTTTCCAAAACTTCTTCAAATACAAAAACAAGATATGTTAAACACTTTTAATGCTAAGTGTGTATGGATATGATCCAATACACATATGAGATGAAATATCTATGTTTTTGATAATAAGCTCTAAAATAAGTTTTGATAAATACAAAACTCAAACACATGATATAGAAGCATCAGATAAGTTTTTATAAACATTTGAACCAATAATGTGCATGGATGAAATCTAAAACACATATAAACAATATAAACTTGTTTTAATGGAATTAATCATGAAACACAAGGATGCATACTTTGAAGCTCAAAATCAAACGGCATTTTTTTAAGACTAAAATTATTTATGAAAACACATATAAATTTTGTGTGTGTATGAGCTTGAGCAATCCACAACTAATCTATCATTTACATTTTATCTAAAACACAAAATCTTAACACTTACAAACATGACACAAGTCTTCACGAAAATCTTCTTTTGAAAATCTTTTTCTCCTTCTTGACTTGATCCAAATCTTGATCCATGAGCAAGACTCCTCTTGAGTACATGATGCCATCTTGATGCGCGAGCTCTTAATCAATACGTGCTAGCTTCAAAACTTAACTTCGAATCTTTTGTTGAAGCTAAACACTGACTAAGATCTTGATCAAATATCTGAAACTAAATAGGCACAAGATCATTAACACTATAACTACATGAGTTAATCATCGTCAAAACTAGAGTGATGAGCCTTTGGGCCAACAATCTCCCCCTTTTTGATGATGAGAAAACTCATGGAGTTATATATCCATGGATTAATGATAAGATTCATAGAAGCTCTCCCTTAACTCATGCGTAGCAATAAACAAATAGATATTCAATGAAACAAACATATATGCATAAATACATATTAAGCATGCATATATAAACTATCCAAATTCTTTTCTTCTTTTTGTCAATTCATTAACAAAGGGATGAAGACAACCAAACAATAAAGATGTATACGCGGTATACATTTATGAAGAAGAAAGACGTTAAGTTAGCTCCTCCTGCATACATGCATTACATGGAGAAGTGATGACTAGACCCTAACACACATAAAGCATAATATACAATGTATAAATAAAGATGTTAAGCTCCCTCTGCACACGTGTACCACATAAAAAAGAGAGGTCAAGCTCCTCAATGCAAAATACACTCAAATGAATTTAAATATAGAGAAGATGTTAAGCTCCCCTTGCATATAGGCCATACATATCAACAAATTTTGAAAAACTTTTAAAATAAATTTTTGAAATTTTTTAAGGTCAACAAAATAAATTATGATACCAATGAAATTAAATAGTAGTTGACAAAAATAAATGTTGGTACCACTTATAAAAAAATTAAGATATCAATAGTAGATTTTGATACCAATTGAAGGTGAAACATGAAGTACATTTTGATACTAAATAAATACCAATTGAAATACCAATTGAAATGATTAGCAATTGAAATACCAATTGAAATCAATGCATAAGCTCATAAAGATACCAATTAACATTTAGAATAAAATCAAGTTTAGTATAAACATAATTTGTGCTTTAAGAATGTAAAGATATTGTAAAACAAGCACAATCAAATCATATATATGTATGTATATAAATACCAAATGAAATTTAAAACATACATATATAAGAAACACATATGACTATACAAAAATAAAATTACATGAAGATCATGTGTATAACTCATAACTACCACCACCCTATTCATGCACAAGTTTAAAAGATATTCAATAAGGATATACAAGGCATGGTCGCCAATCCAACCGCCCTTTGATTGGTAGGGTTTTCAAAAATAAGAGTTTGAAAATAACTATAGATTGAAAACACTACCAAATGAAGAATAAATAACTAGTTTAAAGTAATTTTTATAAATCTAGTTAAAGATCCTTAAAACATGAAACAAATCATATATATATCATGAAACATTGTTAAGTACACAAAAATTGTCACTCATGATCTATAAAACTCATATAAAGCACATGAAAATAAAGTTGTGAGTGAACTAAAAATAATGTGAGTGCACAAGAATCATATGAATAGCATATTCATGAAATAATCAATAAGTTTCAAAACAAACTTGAAATTATTTTATCCAAAAAATAAAAATCATCAAAACCAAAATTTACATCAAATCTAAACAAGCATCAAGGTATATGTATGTTTTATTAAAATTAAAAGTATACATACATATCCAGACATAGACTAGTCCACAAAAGTATATTGCATGAAGACAAGTGGCTCTAGGATATACATGTATATCTATAAGTTTTTAGATAAAAACAACATATACATGAGGCAAAACATGTACAAAGATAGGAAAAACAAGTATAAATGAAAGAATCATCAAAACTAGGTTATACAAGTACATGTAATGAGTACAAATGAGCAATGAAGTACAAATATATTATAATCAAGTGTAGCTCACTACTTGTACAAGGATAAACACAAGTTTTAACGAAAACTACATCTAAACAAGTATTCACTACATGAAGTACAAAATATGATCGTTAACATAATGAGCATTGAAACCAAAACATACTAAAATATGAAAGCATGTAAATAAAAAATGAGAGTTAGACATGGTTATCAAAACCATTGAACCAATCTTTAGGTCTCTAAACCATGGTGGTCCTCTCCACCAAACATCCTTGATAGCGATGCATCAATTTGGTATGTCCATCTAGCTCATGCATTCACCACTAAGGCACCATACCTCTCACGTCATGTGAGAGCCCACACCTACATCAAACATAAGAGATGAGAATTTTGGTACCCATTTCTTTTTGGGTCCACAAAGGTTAGTATTATAAGGAACCCAAACATTATTATTTGCAAAATTTATAAAATTTAGTCTATCAAAGCAAAATCTTGCAAGATGGCCTTTGCGGCCACAATGTGTACATATGTACACTTTAGCATACACGTCAAAATGGGTGTGATCATGGTGTACATGAGGTGTATGCCGTATAGGATGTGCATGTATGTGTGGAATTTGTTTCTTGCGAAACACAGATTTCAATTAATTATGTTTAAATGCACATTGGCTCAAAGTGGAGCCCAAACAATCAATGTTCTTCTTCATAACACAAATATCATTATTAATTTTAGAAGAAGAGACATAAGTATGAGAATCAACAATCTTTTACTTTTAGAAATATTTTCCTATTCTTTTAAAATAATTTTTCTTTTCAAAGAGTTATTTTCTTCCATAACAATATCATTTTCTTTTTCCACCAAAATAATTTTATTATTCAATGAATTGTTTCCTTCACAAATATCATTTAATTTAGAAGACAAGGAAATATTCTCCTTTTTTAAAATTCATTTTCTTTTAAAACACATTCAAATTTATTTTAAAAGTATCTTTTTCTTTCTTCAATAATTCATATTTTTTAAGAAATTTTTGATAAAAAGATGCAAGCTCATCATAAGGCATGTCAATATCATCTTCTACCTCAGATTCAAAATTATCTCAAGGGGATCATCCCCTTGGATCATATAGCACATGTTGGAAGCATCACTTCCATCATCCGAGTCACTCCTATATAGTATTGCTTTTATTCACCAAAAAAGACAAGTGCGTTCCATACTACAAAAGTCGAATCAACGTTAGCAATCCTACATAAATAATCATTATTTAGGATACTCTTTAATGTATGGATGGCTTTTGCATTAGCCTCTAGATGTTTGCCATTTAAACAATATGAATCTTTAATAGTGGCAAAATAAACATGAACTCCTAGACCTTTGAGGTACATTGACATCTTAACTTTTCAAGTTTGGATGTTAAGAATATCAAACATGGGAGGTGTCATGAAATCCATGAGTGTGTGTTCAAATATTGAAATTAGCTAAAAGGAGGATCTACAAGTCAAGGTTGTTAGACCCAAATCAAGAGCACCAAGCTCTATACCAATTGAAAATACACCTAGAGGGGGGTGAATAGGTGTACAAGCTAATCTAATGCAAATGATACGGAATTAAAAACTATTTATGCAAACTAAAGCTATTAAGCTAACACACAAAGTATAACATAAGAGTGTAGTCAAATTATCGGTGAAGGGCACTGGACTATCTCCTCAAGATTTCTCTAGATAAATAGTTGAGGTGCCACTATGGGTCTCTTGGTTGAATACAAGTGTGAGCAAACAATCCCAAGCATATATCAATTAAGCACAAGTATATAAAGCATATAAGGAGATAAATAATATAAGCATGCAAGAAATATAAATACAAGTAAGTGAGAGTGTAACACCCGATCCCGCGGATACGGAGATGTTACTACATATACGCAGGTCAAAAATACCCTCACGTATATACGCTAAGCATTAATACAGGCAAGAATCAGAGTATGAAAGCTTATGGTGCATTATACATTCCAACATATGAGTACAATTACAAAGTTATCACCAGATGTGATAAATATTATAAGAATATTATATTATCGATAGGCACAAATGTGAGAATATAAAGGGGTATGCAAGTATGAACAATACAAATGGCGCTCACGAGTTTACAGAAGAAAAACTCGAGAGACACGCAAGGAGGCCTGGAAGGATAGGGCTTTAGACAGTCTGCCGGTGATCCACGCTACCACTGCATCTCTGATCAACATCCGGGAGAATCTACAAGCTCCAAGCTCCGAGACCTAGACATGAGGATCCAGGGGAGTCAAAACTCCCCGACGAGTGGTGATGCTAATGCCAAATGGCGTGCATAGATAAATACACATGTATCGATAAATCCGAATCATAAACATGCATTGAAAACTGTCCTGAGCGCAGACACACAGGAGCAGGTAGATATATAGCAAGTGATGTCAAGCAGGGAATACTCATGGTATGATAAGCTAAGAGCAGGAGACTGGCGGAATAGAACACAAGAAGTAAGGCAGGATGTAAGCAGTTATAATATAATAATGGTCATAAACCGAAAATTCAATATAAAATCCGATGAAAGCTAACTTGGCAAAGCATACAACGGATACATGATTGCATCTTTTATTATTATTACTCGTCTTACCCAGATGTCTAGTGATCGGTCACATATATTGCATACATATTGTCACATTTCCATGCTTGTTATCTAAATAAATCATATTAATAAGTCCTATTGTTCTTTATAAAATGCAAGCCCATTGCTAAAGGATAGGCCAGAGAAACGAGCCCAAAAGCCCATTTAATTCAGAATAAATTTAAAATCAGGGAATCAGGGCAAATCTGGGCATATCAGAGAGGTTGAAAACCGGTTGAAATGAATCCTCCCAAATCAAGCGGTTGAAGCCAACAAATCAAAGATCGTTTCGTAAAATCAGGGAGCTACAATATTAAATCCAACAAGACAAAAGGAAGCCCGAAGCCACGCCAACTTATCCTCCACCTGGATGTGGCCAATTGGCCACATCCAGGCCGCGGATCCACGGCTTGTTGGTGGAGATAAGGGAGTGTTTGCTCCCCTTATCTCCTCACTCTCTTCCCTCTGAGGTTTTTCCTATAAAAGCTAGGGTTTTGTACTGAAAAAATAGCAAGGACTAGGATTAAATTTATTGTTCATTTTTAGGGTTTAGGAACATTGTTAGATAGCTTGGAGAAGTTGTATCTCCTCTTTATTCTTTTTTTAGTTAGACCAGAAAAGAGAGAAGAGTGGATTTGAGTGTGTAATTCATCTTTGAAGTGACAATCAAAGGAGCTTCTACTCGTCATTCCAACTCAACTTGAATTCGGTATGTTTGTGTTCAATTGTCAATTTCTTGTGTGTTTTCATTTCATAATGAGTAGCTAATTCATTTTCTGGGCTCACTAATTGATGTTTTCTACTTCTTCTCTCTTGATTGAATTTGATGGAAGAACTCTCTTGAATCATAATGCCTAAAGTTAATTTTTTTCTTGAAAGCTCATGATGATGCTCTTCTTTTAACACTTAGATTTTCAAGACACAACTATTTGTAAATCGTTTTTATCCATACTTGCTTCCTCGCGCTTGATGGTTTAACATTCTATCTTTAATGTTGTGTTAAGAAAGATCTCAAGATTTGATCTGAAATCATCTCATTTGTTTTACTTGAACACTAAAAGAAATTAAGCTCTTTTGCCTATGATAAAAGTGATGCACTAAAATTATTCTTGAGATAAGTAGTGAAGTAAATAAAATTAGTGAGCCCAGATTTTCTTCTTTATTAAAATCAACCAAACAATTTTCAATCTTTTTAAATCACCTTCTCCAAAGCCTTCTCTAAAGTTGCACTTTCTCTTTTAATCATCTCCTTCTTTCCATTCTCTTTTCAATTAAAAAACGAGCACAATTCTTTATTATTAAACGAAACACCGAAAAGGTTTCATTGCATTCCTCCTCGTGTACACGACCCGTTAGCCACAAGCTACACGGTAATTTCTTAACTCTTTGATTGTTCTTTCATTTTAGCAATCAATTTTTGGCGCCGTTACCGAGGAGGGAACGGTGTATTTGTTTTTTAACAAGTTTGGTGTGTTGTTTCAGGGACTTAAAGATTCAGATCTAGCAGCTTTACAAGAGAAGACTTGCAAATTCTGTACCCCTACTCTCGAAAGTAGGAAACAGAATTTCAAGAAATTGCATTGCAAAAAGTTAAAAATTTCATTGGACTACTAAAACTCTTTTTTTGCAGGTTATATTGCTCGCAAAAAATTAAGTTTTTGCTGTTATATTCTTGCTATTTCTGCTATCCACTATCCCTGTTTTAATCCAACAGTAATTTGAGTGATTGTTAATTGCTTAAAAAACATTTAGACTTGCATTCTAGGCATTTGTCTAATTACGTTATTTTACAATTACTGTTGAATATAGGTGGAGACAAGGTATGTATGCATAGCATATAGTTTAGGAAATATTCTTGGGTGATATTTGCTTTTGAATGCTACTTTTCTATATCTTGTACACTTTGTACAAATAAATTCTAAAGGCAAAACCCAAGTCAAGATAAGGTGGGGAAGTCAGTACCCTTCCTTAGCCCACAAACCATCTCCAAGCACGCACAACCTAAGCCTAAGTAAAATATGATAGACGTTGGCCTTAGGGACATCTCGAACTCACTAGGAGTATATCCTAAGGGGGAAGGTGTTGGAATTTGACTCCTGCCAAATCAGTGTCTAGGAAGGGATTAAGGGCCGAAAGCTCGAAGGTTGGTGTTACTTAATTAAGGAACGTCTTTGATGGATAACCTCCCACCAATCTTGCCCTGACCTGGCTGATTAGCTTGTGGTCAAAGTCTACATTATACCTCCTGTGGACAATCAACCAGTTAGGAGTTGTCAGGTCAAGGTTACCTTAGACTAGGCTTCGTTGTTTTCTCTTCTTGACTATTTGTGAACTTGTTTGTGATTGTGCTTGTGTATGCAAGTGTGGTCAAGAGACCCTAATTCATCTAGGTTAACTAGAAACACATCACCACCCAAGTTCGAAACAAGATCAGATTCGGTTATGGATCGACCGACATCTTTGCAGGATAGGTTCTATCCCATTAGAACATCACTTCCATCCTGCATCCAACTTCCATCGGTTGGTGAACACAACTTTGAGCTTAAGTCACAGTTCATCAATACACTCCCTAAGTTCCATGGCTTAGAGTCCGAAGATGCTTATTTCTTCATAAGAGAATTTGAGGAAGTATGCTTAATGATGAAAATCCCACACCTTGCAAATGATGTTATTAGGTTGAGATTTATCCCATTTGCTCTTAAGGACTTAGCCAAGAAATGGCTCTACAGCTTAGCGGCTGGCTCTATCACATCCTGGGATGGTTTCATCAAGGTCTTCTTGAAGAAATTCTATCCAATCCACAAGACCGCTCTCGTTAGGAAAAATATTATGCAGTTCAAGTAAGAACCTAGTGAACCGTTTTTGAGATACTTTGAACGCTTCAAAGACCTCCTTGTCCAATGTCCTCATCATGGAATAGAGAAATGGAGACAATGCCAAATTCTTTATGACGGTTTAGACTACTCGACCAAGACCCTCTTAGAAAGCATGTGCCAAGGGGGATTCTTACAGAAGGATGAGCGTGAAGGATGAGATTTGTATGAGAATCTAATTGAAAGACCATCCAATGGGAACCTACTAGTGAAAGCTCTAGAAATCCAAACTCTATCTCTTCAAAAAGAGGTCTCCATTCGATTGAATCATCCATAGCTAACGAGGCTAAGTTAGCTAACCTAGCGAGAAGACTGAAAGCTTTAGAAACTAAAGAACAAAGTCCAGTCAATCAAGTCAGCCCAAACCAGTTTCCAACTCTGGGTTGTACTTACTATCAGGCCATGAATCATGTGTTTGAGGAGTGTCCTGTATTTTAAGCTCACCAACACTTTCCTGAACCGATGAATGCGGCCTTCTCAATGCCAAATAATGATACTTACGCTCTAACGTACAATCCTGGCTGGAGAAATCACCCAAATTTCTCATGGAGCCAACAAAATAATGACCACCCACGGTCAAACCATGCAAGCCACTTTCATCATTCTAATAATTCTTCCAATCATCAACCCAACTTTTCCAACCACCATCACAATTCTCCTAACAATTTTTCAAATTATACAAAATTTTTCCAACTAAGCTCCACTATCTTCCTTCCAGAATCCTCAACTTTAAAGGAGAATGACTGATTTTGAGAGAAACATGGAAAGGTACATGAAGAACCAAGATTCCCTCATGCAAATAATACAAAGGCTAGATGGTCAAATGAGCCAGTTAGCCAACCCACAACATGAGAGGCAAAAGGGTACCTTGCCCAGTCAACCAATTATGAATCCTAGGAATTCACAATAAGCTCATTTGGTTGAGGATCCAGCACTGAATTAATGTAATGTTGTTCATACATTGAGGTCGGGAAAGAAAGTTGATAACCAAGTGTCAACACCACCTAATCCTAGTCAGCACAATCACACTTCAACATTCACCTCATCTAATCCCACTCCTCCTAAATGTGATGAATCTGAAAAAGATAAGTCAACCAATCATGTACACCAGCCTATAGCACCATTTCTTAATAGGCTGAAAAACAATCAAAATCCACACATGGATAAGATAATTGAGATCTTTAATCAAGTGAAGATAAATGTGCCACTTCGTGATGCCATCCAATAAGTCCCATCTTATGCTATGTTTCTTAAGGACATGTGCACCAAGAAGAGAAAGACTAATGTACCTAAAAAGGTCTTCTTAGCCACTAACATTAGTGAGCTACTATCGGGTCCGATCCCTGTTAAGTACAAGAATCCAGGTAGTCCAACTATTGCCTGCACAATAGGACAAGCCGAGAATAGTCATTCACTTCTTGACTTGGGGGCAAGTATCAACTTGCTTCCATTCTCAGTTTATCAACAACTCGGGTTGGGCGATCTTAGTCCAACACGAGTCACTATCCAACTGGCTGACCGTTCAGTAAAAGTCCCAAAAGGAGAGATTAATGATGTTCTTATCCGGGTCGGGAGTTTATTTACCCTGTTGATTTCATAGTTCTAGAGACACAACCTGTGTCCAACTCTAATCATAGGGCTCAAACTCTTGTTATCGTAGGGCGACCATTCCTTGCTACTGCCAATGCCATCATCAATTGTAGGAATGGGTCCATGAGGTTAACTTTTGGGGACATGACTAGAGAAGTCAATGTCTTCAACCTAGAAAAACAACCTCGTAAGATAAGAGATCAAATATTTGAGATAAATTTTGTTAAAAATAATTGTGATGAAGAGAGTGAAGATATAAAAGATGAGTCATTGTTTCTTAATGAATTATTTAATGAATGCGATTATCTTGATGAGAAGGCATATGTCGGAGATCCTAATGTTAGAGTACCCTTTAAAAAGGGAAAATTTGATTTGAATATCTTCACTTCGATGAGCCAACCAATAATGTATCGCATGAGAATATAATTCAAGAACCTCCAATTGACATACTCTTTGAAGACCTCTTCGAAGAACTCATGTGTTTGGATGAACCAACTAGGGATCATTTGGTTAATTATACATTTCCAGGGGAAAGTGTTGACCTAAGCTTTGAGGAGATCTATGGAACTGAGTTAGAATTCCTAAGCATTCATAATGAAGAAGTTCCAACTGAGAAGTGTGGCGGAGATAAATTTTTGAATAATGATTGAAGCAATATGAGGAAGAAACACCTAAAGAAGGTGAGACTGGAGAGGAAGAAAGTTAAAATGACAAAACAATTGGCCTCCCCACTATGCCCTATAAAGAGGACCCATTAGAATGATGGGAAGAGAGCTAGAGGGATAAGACCGAAAAAGACCTAGGTGTGGGAGAAACTTGATGTTGTACATATTTCTGTATAATATATGCACCTCTTTTACATTTGATTTGATGCATGTATACATTTCTTTCATACATTGGGGACAATGCATGAGATAAGTGTGGGGGAGGGTTCTAACATGATTAATATAACTTTAAAAAAAATTTGTATGTATATATATAAAAAAACTTTTTGAAAGGTAAGAACAAAATTTTGATATATTTTTGTAAGAAATTAAGTCAATTTTAAGGAATAGGAAAATCATAATTAGGATTTCTTACACTTGATCAAAATAAGATGACTTGTTTGATTTTTAGGGTTAGGAAGAAAATTAGTGAAAGTAATATAGTCTTGATATTTACCTTGATGAAATATGCACACTAAATACACTTACACACTTAGGGTTTAAAAACAAAGACTCTTATGCCTTATAAAAAAAAGTATATATGTATGAAAAAAAAAAGAAAAAAATAATAAACAAATCTAATTATTGATTAGCTAGGTGCTTTGGCCTAAGCAAGCCTTGGTATTTATGCAAAAGATAATTAGATAAGTTGAATATATATATATATATATATATATATATATATATATATATATATATATATATAAATCCTCTGATTAAGTTGGGTATTTGTGCCTCATGAAGCATAAGTATTCACGCCTAAAAGGGGTACACTTTATGAATAAAAACCTTGGTTTCGTGGCCTTGTCTGCTCGAGTGTTTAAGTCCTTAGGGGTGTTTTCTCACCTGGTGCCCTAAAACTGTCCGGTTTGGGTGTCACCAACTAAAGGCTCGTTACATGGGCAGATTAGAAAGCCTAATGAAATTGAGGAATAAATTCCACCAAAAATAAATATAAATAAGGCATAGGAGTTAATGTTAAAGAACCCTTAGTCAACTTCACAGTCACGATGGTGCATATGACTCAGGGTAAATTAATAGACTAGATGAGAAGTACAATTTGACTCCTTACTTTGATTGATGACATGTTTTGAATAAAGACTGAGTTTCGGAATGAAAAATTTGATATTCCTATAACTTATAGATTACTTAAAACCTTACAAATATACTTCAAATATTTTCTCCTTTCAAAATGCTTTTCGAAAATACTAACATTTTTTATTGATTTTGTGGGTGCAATCCACTGAAAACCATCACGAGACAAAACTCGTCCTCTAGGGGTAACCTAGAGGTTTAACGGCTTGTTGCACATGCTCAGTGCAATTGAGTGACCTACAAAAGTGGTCTAATAATTGATTAAGATTAGTTTTGATATTTTGCTCGAGGGCGAGCAAAAGATAAGTGTAGGGGTGTGATTGGTCACATATATTGCATACATATTGTCACATTTCCATGCTTGTTATCTAAATAAATCATATTAATAAGTCCTATTATTCTTTATAAAATGCAGGCCATTGCTAAAGGAAAGGCCAGAGAAACGAGCCCAAAAGCCCATTTAATTCAGAATAAATTCAAAATTAGGGAATAAGGGAAAATCTGGGCATATCAGAGAGGTTGAAAACCGGTTGAAATGAATCCTCTCAAATCAAGCGGTTGAAGCCAACAAATCAAAGATCATTTCGTCAAATCAGGGAACTGCAACAGTAAATCCAACAAGACAAAAGGAAGCCCGAAGCCACGCCAACTTATCTCCACCTGGATGTGGCCAATTGGCCACATCCAGGCCACGGATCCGGGGCTCAAGCCGCGAATCCGCAGCTTGTTGGTGGAGATAAGGGGAGCGTTTGCTCCCCTTATCTCCTCACTCTCTTCTCTCTGAGGTTTTGCCTATAAAAGCTAGGGTTTTGTACTGAAAAAGTAGCGAGGACTAGGATAAAATTATTGTTCATTTTTAGGGTTTAGGAACATTGTTAGATAGCTTGGAGAAGTTGTATCTCCTCTTTATTCTTTTTTTAGTTTAGACCAGAAAAGAGAGAAGAGTGGATTTGAGTGTGTAATTCATCTTTGAAGTGACAATCAAAGGAGCTTCTACTCGCCATTCCAACTCAACTTGAATTCGGTATGTTTGTGTTCAATTGTCAATTTCTTGTGTGTTTTCATTTCATAATGAGTAGCTAAATCATTTTCTGGGCTCACTAATTGATGTTTTCTACTTCTTCTCTCTCGATTGAATTTGATGGAAGAACTCTCTTGAATCATAATGCCTAAAGTTAATTTTTATTCTTGAAAGCTCATGATGATGCTCTTCTTTTAACACTTAGATTTTCAAGACACAACTATTTGTAAATTGTTTTTATTCCATACTTGCTTCCTCGCGCTTGATGGTTTAACATTCAATTTTTAATGTTGTGTTAAGAAAGATCTCAAGATTTGATCCGAAATCATCTCATTCGTTTTACTTGAACATTAAAAGAAATTAAGCTCTTTTGCCTATGATAAAAGTGATGCACTAAAATTATTCTTGAGATAAGTAGTGAAGTAAATAAAATTAGTGAGCCTAGATTTTCTTCTTTATTAAAATCAACCAACAAATTTCAAGCTTTTTAAATCACCTTCTCCAAAGCCTTCTCTAAAGTTGCACTTTCTCTTTTAATCATCTCCTTCTTTCCATTCTCCTTTCAATTAAAAAACGAGCATATTTCTTTGTTATTAAACGAAACACTGAAAAGCTTTCATCGCATTACTCCTCGTGGACACGACCCGTTAGCCACAAGCTACACGGTAATTTCTTAACTCTTTGATTGTTCTTTCATTTTAGCAATCATCTAGATATGTGAACTAGCGTCCCAGCACACATATATCCACATCTGAGTAAAGCAAAGTTATTATTGGAAACCAACTGGGGCATCAACGAACAAAGTTTACAGTGGGTCCCGTACATGCCGGATCACGGTCCAGGGCGTTCCATTACTGGTGTATGGAACCAGGCGTAAGGCCTACAGAAGGGTCTCATAGGATGCCCTTTTCAAGATGGTATCAGGAAGGAAGGAGCCAACACTCCCCTCGGTCGCCTAGAGGCCCTCAGGTCAGATCGGAAGTTTTAGTTGCACAACATACCTATTACCACTGTAAACACAAACATATATTGATAGCCATGAGTTTCCCCCGACCGATATAAGTTGTCCAATTTTATGGTTTCTTAGATAATTATCAGATTTCAAGAATGAGCAGGAACAAGCCAGGAGTATCAGGAAAATAGATGTATCAGAAGTACAGTTGTACTATAACATATCAAGTTATAAGCAAGATGTTAGGTCATCATTCCCATTATCGTGATAATTATAAGAGTCAAGTATATCTGCCGGTGCTAAGTGATAGCATGACAGGAGGGTGATGTTAGGCAGGTGACAAATCATGTCTTAACAAGGAGCAATTGCCAAGTAGTAGCATGTCGGGTGTCAGGTGATAACACATCAGCTGTCAAGTGATACGGACAAGTGTTAGGTATTAGCATGTAATTGACAGGTATCAAGTAATAGCATGTTAAGTGTTACCATATCAAGCATGTACATGGCAAGTGATAGAGTAATAGTTGAGCGCAATCAAGTGGAGCTAAGCAAGCTGGAGGTATGGGCAGCAAACAGTGTTTAACACTAGAGCTCCTGGCAAGGTTACCAGGACGACTCAGCTTAAAGTGCGAGTAAAAAATTCGGCAACATTTCACCCAGACGAATCTAATGGTAAAGCGCTAAGCACGCCTACCAGGCAGAGTTGAAAGACCTAACGGTCTGAGCGCACTTCTTTTTCAAGGTAGTGGGCGAAAGTCCGAAGCTAAATTACGCTCGGGGTCTAAGCGCACTCTCAGTAGCTACCACGAAACCCATAAGGGTACTGGCCTAGAACCATTGGGTAGCCAGCCCAGGAGTGGGCAAAAATCCAGAGTCAGTACGAAAGCACCTGCATGAGATGTTAGTAGCACATGAGCATATGTACAAATATTTTAATATCTACACTATAGTGGAGTGGAGAAGCCCGGAGGCTGAAAGGGCCCGGAGGCCGAAAGCCCGAAAGCTGAAAGGGCCTGGAGGCTAAGTAGAAAGCCCGGAAGCTAACAACCATGAAGGGTCGGCCACGTATGGTATAAAGCAGTAAATATAATACATCACAGGCATGGTATATATGCAAGAAGAAAACTACCCTAACACAAGCATTCTTCACAGGCATATACAAGTACAATCACGGGCACTTGGTCGCATACAAATACAGAGGCACCACCCAATACATAATACATTTAAATATGAAATAAATACACGTCACCCGATGAAGCGAGGACACCAAAAGGAGGCGAGGACACTCGACTAAATCTTCGAAATGCCAAAAACTCCGAAATCGCAGGAACTCGCGCACGTGCCATAAAATATAATAAAATACATATATAAAAAGAGAAGAGAAGAGATAGAAGAGAGAAAGGGTTAGAGAGAGAAAGAGAGATAGAGAGAGAAAGTCTAGATAGAGAAAGATAGATTTAGAGAGAGAAAGAGGAGTTAGAGAAAGAAAGAGAGAGGAACTGAGGAGAGAGAAAGAGAAACAGTAGAGAGAGTGAGAGAAATTGTAGAGAGAGGTGAGAGAGTAGAGAGAGAGCTGAGAGAGAGGGGTTGTTCCCCCTTGTCGCCCACGGCCAGGCCAGGGTGCCTGGCCGTGGCCCTGCCAAGGCCGGCGCCGCCGACTATCCGGTGGCCGCCGGCCAGGGGTGGGCGCTGGCCACCCCAAGGAGAAGAGAGAGAGGGAAAGGGGGAGAGCAAAGTGAGAGAGATGAGAGAGAAGTGAGAGAGAGAGGGGTGAGCGAGGCAGCTGAGAGAGGGGTGAGGGGGACCCCCCGCTCACGCACAGGCCAGGCCAAGGCCTGGCTTGGCCACCTCTCCCTGGTTGCAACCAGGGAGGTGCAAGGAGGTGCGTCGGCCATCGTGGCCTGCGCAGGCAGGGGTGGCCGCCGGCCACGGAAAGGAAAGAAAGAAAAATGAAAAAAGAAGAAAAGGAAGAAGAAAGAAAGAAAAAGAATGGAAGAAGAAAAGAAAAGAGAAAGAAGAGGGGTTCGCCGGAGTAGCTGGACGGCGGGGGAGTTGGGAGGAGACGCCGGTGATGGTGGTGGTGGCTGGTTGAACTTGATGAGAGAGAGGGATAGGGAAGAAATTGAAGGTGGAGGAAAAAGAGGAGGAGAAGTAGAGAGAGAATTGAGAGAGAGATTTAAAGGTGAAGGGAGAGGGCAGAGAATTTGGTGGAAGAAGGAGGAGGAGGAGGCGGTCGTTGGCGCCAGGGAGAAGAAGGAAAAATGGGAAAGAGAAAGAAAGGAAAAGAAAAGAAAATGAAAAAGGAAATAAAAAAGAAAAGGGGAAGATATTTTGGGTGTTATGTGGTGGAGAATTTTTGGGGAAAAAAGAAAAGAAAGAAAAAAGGAAAATAGAGAAAAAGGGAGTGGATGGGAAAATGGAGAAGAAAAAGAAAGAAAAGTAAAATAGATAGATAATACTCTGGATCTAGGAAAATCTCAAAAACACCTAAAACGCCAGAAAATTGGACAGATCCGGAAAGGTCTCGAAAAATTCTTTAAAATAGTAAATATTTTTTTAAGGTATATGATGAAATCAGTTTTCAGAAATAAAAACCCATTTTCAACTTAAAATTCCTGGAGTCAACCATCAATACTGGTCTACACCGGTTCAGCCGAATTTTGATAAACTCTAAAAAATCTCAGAAAATGTATTAAAGGAGAAAATATGATTCCAAAAAGCAATGTGAAAGCAGAATCCAGAAACTCAATTCCAATTGTAAACTAAAAATCCTTGAATCAGCCAGCGATACTGGCCGATACCAAATCCAATAGAATTTTGATAAATTCAGAAAATTCTCAGAAAAAATATTTAGATAGAAAATGTGATTTTAAGAAATAATATGAAAAATAGTTTCTAGTAATTCAACTCTGTTTGTAAATTAAAAATCCAAGAATCGATCAGCGGTACTGGTCGACACGGTTTTGAAGATTTACAACTTAATTCAAGAAAATTTCAAAAAATCATAGAAAATTTAAAATATTAGAAAACGATGTTTGAAACTAAAATTAGTCAAGTCTGACAACCGATAAGACCAAATCGAGCAATACACTAAGATCGGGTCCCCGGTTCAAACTAGGGTTGACTCCGAGTCCACGAATCCGGATCCAAGGCAAAACGATCATATAAATAATTCATAATACAAAACAAATACAGGAAGTAAATCAAAAAATATGATCAAAAAATCTGAATACCCAACTAAGTACGTTTTCCGGGAGAGTGTTACATTCCATCCACCTTACAAAAATTGCGTCCTCGCAATTTTGATAAGGGGTAAAATGAACACAAAGAGGACAGGGACATGAATTATACCAATTAAGATATGAATCACTACTGGTAGGGCTCTCAAGTTGCTGAACAATAATCAGAATATAGATATCTTCTGCACTTCCTGCTGTATAAATCGTCGAACGATGCCGAATAATATTAACCTGATAACACAGCTTCACAATAGAATTCTTGTTGTACTACATACTTAATAGCTCTCTGAGAATAAGCCAGAATACCAGAGATAAAGAAACCCTGATAATACTTAGCATAATAAAGAAGACCAATAATTAGGAATTCTGAATATCGGGCATCGATCACTCTGAAAGATATAGCTAAGAATAGAGAATAACTGTAGAAAAATCCGAATACCGACTTCTGAAAGATAACCCGATCGTGGAATAATTCTGAGAATACCTGAACTTCATAGAGTTGGTCAAAGATAGTACACTTCAGTACTCTACTGCTACACCTCCAGTCTATTCATATCTTAAGTTTGTATAAGGCTACAAAAAACCAAAACAGTGGAAAGATAGAAGGTATTAGGAATCAAAGGAAGGATGATCAAGAAAGAATAGATAACTCTGTACTTGTAGTTTACTGTATAATCAGGACTCATGCATTCTAGTTGCAAATTTCTTTACCATTAATTTGCCGTCTGGACGTACTGAAGATGTGAGAGCCTAGGCTCTGATACCATTCTGTAACGCACGATCTCGCGGGTACGGAGACGTTACTATGACGTATATACCGTCAAAAATACCCTCACATATATACTCTATGTATCAGTACAGGCAAGAATAAGAGTACGAAAGCACCTGGTGCATTATACATTCCAACATATGAGACAATTACAAAGTTATCATCAGATGTGACAAATATTACAAGAATATTACATCACTGATAGGCGTAAATTCGAGAATACAAAGGGTATACAATTATGAATAGTACAAATGGCGCTCACGAGTTTACAGAAGAAAAACTTGAGAGACGTATATGTGCAGGGGGGCCTGGAAGGATAAGGCTTCAGACGGTCTGTCGGTGATTAACGTTATCGCTGCACCTCTAATCAACATCCTAGAGAATCTACAAGCTCCAAACTCCGAGACCTGGACATGAGGATCCAGGGGAGTCAGAACTCCCTGACGAGTGGTGATGCTAATGCCAAATGGCGTGCATAGATAAACACACGTGTATCGATAAATCTGAATCATAAACATGCATTGAAAATTGTGTCCTGAGCATAGACATACAGGAGCAGGTAGATATATAGCAAGTGATATCAAGCAGGAAATTCTCATGGTATGATAAGATAAGAGCAGGAGACTGATAAAATAGAACACAAGAAGTAAGGCAGGATGTAAGCAGTTATAATATAATAATGGTCATAAACCGAAAATTCAATATAAAATCTGATGAAAGCAAACTTGGCAAAACATACAACGGATACATAGTTGCATCTTTTATTATTATTACTCATCTTACCCAGATGTCTAGATATGTGAACTAGCATTCCAACACACATATATTCACATCTGAGTAAAGCAAATTTATTATTGGAAACTGATTAGTCTCTAATTTTGCATAATTTTCATCACATTTTCATATTTATTTCATGTAAAATTTTGCTAATAAAACCTTGCTTGCTTGATCCTAGGTCCATGGTGTGCAAATGAAGAAGAAGACCTAAATCACCATTTAATTGGTGATTAAAAGCCTACCATGTAGCCATTGACTTTAAAGTGAAGATTTTGTCAGTCTAGGGCATCAAATCGCATATCCAGAAGATCAAGGCGTCAGAAGACAGACTGGGCGACGCGCTGCCCGAAGCCAGGAACGCGCCGCCCTGGCAGGGCCGCAAAAACGCGGCCCTGGCCGCATTTCCGCGGCCCTTTGGGCGCGCGCGCCTGTGCTTCGGGCCACGGGTCATCCACGTGGCCCCTTCCCCCTGGTGCCTATAAATAACCCCAGGGGTCTTCAGTTGAAGCAGATCCAGAGAATAGAGTTGTAATTTGTGTTTTGTTGCAAGGAATTGTAGTTGCTTTAGTTTGCTTCTTCTAGTTTTAGTTTTAGCCATTAGAGTGAAAGAGAGAGAGAGTGTGTGTAAGTGTTGTATTTGAAGGGTGACAAGCTAATATAAGTACTACTTCTCTTCCTTCTTTCCATTTACTTGTCTTTGCCATTTACTTTTACTTCCTTATTGTAGTGTAACTTCCTTCTTCTTCACTTCTTTTCTTTTATTTTGTTGTAGTGTAACTTCCTTTCTTTAACTTTTCTTTTCTTTTGTTTTCATGTAGTGTAACTCCCTCTCTCCACTTCTTTCCTTTGTTGTTTCTTTTACTTTATGGCTAACTAACTTTTCATTAGCATGGCTAACTAACTACTAACCCACTAATTTCTAACACTTGATTGATAACCCACATGAGTCAATAGTGTCAAACAAGCTTTGTGCAAACGAGAGCTATGACATCTTAAGACGAGGGTTCTAACTCTAACTTACATTCAAGTATTTACTTTCTTATATTTCATTCTTAATGGGTTTTTTGATGATCTATGAGTTGTCTACTTTACTTGTTATTGTAAGTTAGAGATTTTTCCTTTTAACTTTGCCGATACCATTAGTGCACTCGTGTCTTCCCTTATTCTCGCCTTCTATTGGATCTTGATAAGGGAATGTCCGAGTTTTTGCCGTGTACAGCAAAGTTATAGGAAGAACTTTCACTCGATTTCCACGTGAATAGTTCCTATGCATAAGGATTATGCTTGCCTATGATCCATCGTGAGGCTATCTTTCAAAGTTAGAAATTAGTGGGAGCACTTAGTAGAAAGTTAGCCATGCATTTTTACAACTAAGAAAAAAAATCCACTTTTACAAACCACCAAAACAGTTTTCCAACAATTCTCAAAAACAACTTGTTTTCACTTTTCAATTCTTTATTTGGAAACAAGAACTTTCTTTCTTCTTGAACTTTGAAGCCGCATCAAGCTTCCATCGCTCTCCCTCCTTGTGATACGACCCGTATAGCCACTTGCTACTACGGAAGAATCGTAAAAGCAGTAACATCAACCCACACTTCCTTCTCTTATTTTAGTGCTTGCTTTTTGCCGATCAAATTTTGGCGTCGTTGCCAGGGAGGGAACGGCTTTGTTGTTCACTACTAAAGATTGTTCTTTTTGTGTGTAGGAGAAGTACCAAGAAGCTCACTATCACGGGAAGCAAAATAGGTGGCCAAGGACATTGCGCGAGGATTCATTTGCCCTCGAAAAAATTCGTGTAAAAGCGAGTTTTTCCGATTGAAGTACTAACAAACTCGTTTGCAGGGTTGCCGAAAGCCGCTTAAAAAAAATTGCTTTCTAAATTTTTTAGTTTCCTTGGATGCTTCACCTTTATGCATGTATAATAAAACTCAACAGAAATTCACTGTTGCTTAATTGAAATTTGGATTAGACTTTTGCATTTAGGGCACGTGTCTATTTCAATTCATTTCAATTTCTATTAAAGAGTGCTAGAGAAAAGGTACATGTGCATCCATATAGAATAGGACCAACATTTTGAAGTGATTTACCGCTTTGAATGTTAACTTATTGTGAATAAACTGCACACTTGCACAATTGACATTAAGGGCAAAACTCAAATAAACATGATAAGGTGGGGATTTCATCACCCTTCCTTAGCCCAAAAACCATCTCCAAGTGCACTCACACTTTCTCAAGTCTTAACTAAAAATCAATAGACGTTGGCCCTAGGGACATCTCGGACTCACTAAGAGATTAACTGAGGTTGGAAATTGTAAGAACTATACTCCTGCAAAATCGGTGTCTAAGGAAAGTGGATTGAGAGGTAAAGCCTCGAAAGCTCCATGGTTTGGCATAATTAGGCCCGTGGCTCCGCCCGGATACCTCCCCCCGAGCTTTGCCCTTTCCTGGCCGATTAGCTTGTAGTTGAGTTCCTGCAACAACCTTCCCCGGAGAATCGACCAGTTAGGAGTCGTCTAGGTCGGGTACCTTAGACTAAGGCTTGTGGTTATTTTTGCTTTCTTTTGTTTGTTTTTCATTCTTTTGATTGTTTGTTGTTTTTGCGTTGTTTGTGGTGTGCTGCATGAAAGAGTGGGTGAGAGATCCGACAACTTCCCGATTAACCAGAAACACCTCTCTACCGTTGCATCCAGAACCGGTGATGACGTCACTTCAGGATAGATTTTACCCGATCAGAACCTCACTTCCATCTTGCATAAAACATCCTGAAGCAAACGGCAATAATTTCGAGTTAAAGCCCCAATTCATTAACACTCTTCCAAATTTCATGGTTTAGAATCGGAGGACGCATACTTCTTTGTTAGGGAATTTGAAGAAGTATGCCTCATGATGCGTATACCCCAGCTAGGAGACGATGCCGTTAGGTTACGTTTCATCCTTTTTCCCTAAAGGGCCTAGCTAAGAAATGGTTGTACAGTTTGGCAGCAGATTCAGTCACGACGTGGGATGATTTCGTTAAGGCCTTCTTGAAGAAATTCTACCCAATTCACAAAACTGCCCTCATTAGAAAGAACATCATGCAGTTTAGGTAAGAACCGAGCGAACCATTTGGAGATACTTTGAGCGATTCAAAGATCTCCTAGCTCAGTGCCCTCATTATGGCGTGGAGAAATGGCGTCAGTGCCAGATTCTCTACGATGGTCTAGACTATCAGAAAAGACCCTGTTAGAAATGATGTGTCAGGGAGGGTTCTTGCAGAAGGAAGAGAATCAGGGTTGGGATTTATTTGAGGACTTAGCTGAGAAAACCCTGCAATGGGAGTCAGCCTCGAAAAAACCTAAGAATTCACAATCTATAGCTTCAAGAGGAGGGCTCCTATCTCTAGAATCATCCATAGCTGCCGAGGCTAAGATTGCTACCCTAATGAGAAGGATAGAGGCTCTGGAAACAAAAGAGCCTGCCAATGTCAACCAGATCAACCCACCACCAATTCACAATCTGGGTTGTTCATACTGTCAGGCACCAAACTATGTCTTTGAAGAGTGACCCATTTTTCATACCCACAAGTGCCACCGGAACACATGAACGCGGCTTACTCACGGCCGCCTCACAATCCCTACTCCCAAACATAAAATCCGGGTTGGAGGAATCACCCTAATTTCTCTTGGCCCCAAACAATCCTCCCAGGCCTAATTTCTCCAACAATTTTCACCATCCCACTCCTCCACCACCTTTTCCCAATCAAGGCCCATCTTCCTCCTCCAAAGCTCACCAATGGAAAAAAATTAATAAACTGGAGGAAAGCATAGAGGCTTTCATGAAGTCCCAAACCGCTTTTATGCGAAATCAGGGACAAACTCTGAACAATCATTCACAGGCTATATCGAGATTGAAAATGCAGATGAGCCAGTTAGCTAGCTCCCTAAGTGAAAGACCAAAAGGTACTTTGCCTAGTCAGCTGCTAGTTAACCCAAAAACCTCCAATCAAGCATATAAAATTCAGGATTCATCGATTAACCAGTGCAATGTTGTTCACAAACTGCGATATGGAAAGAAGGTAGACAACCAGGTCTACCAACTGAAAAGTCCAATCCATCCTGATCCCACTCCAGCCTCCACCTCTGCTAGTTCCTCCCAATCCTCTCCACAAACATCTAACGAGGACAAAGCTGCTGAACAAGTTCATAAGCCTGTAGCACCCTTTCCCAATAGGCTTAGGAACAATAATAAGAATATGCACATGGAGAAAATGCTAGAGATGTTCAACCAGGTCAAATTGAATGTGCCACTTCTTAACGCTATCCAATAAGTCCCGGCTTAGCTAAATTTCATAAGGATATGTGTACGAAGAAGAGAAAGACCAATGTGCCCAAGAAAGTGTTCTTGGCAACCAATATAAGCGAAATTCTGTCTGGTCTCATTTCGGTGAAATACAAGGATCCCGGATGTCCCACAATTTCTTGCACCATAGGACAGACCGAAATCAGTAGAGCACTTCTTGACCTGGGAGCAAGTATCAACTTGCTACCTCTCTCAGTATACCAGCAACTTGGGTTGGGCGAGCTAAGCCCAACTCGAGTCACCATTCAGCTAGCTGACCGATCTGTGAAGATCCCGAAGGGGGAAATCACAGACGTCCTTATCCGGGTCAGGGATTTCATTTACCCCGTTGACTTTATTGTGCTTGAGACCCAACCTGTGTCCAATCTTAGGTCTCAAACTTCCGTCATCTTAGGGCGCCCATTCCTTGCTACAGCCAATGCCATAATCAACTGTAGGAATGGGTTCATGTGATTGACTTTTGGAGACATGACGAAGGAAGTCAATGTCTTCAATCTTGGAAGACAACCTAGGGATGTCAATGATCAGACATTTGAGGTCAATTCTATTGAAAACTTGACCAGTGAGCATGAGGAAAGCATGGAGACAAAAACTGAGGTAGAGTTTGATCTGGAGGCTGAGGATTTTAATCAGACCAGATGGTAGATTCAGCAGTGGATTGGGCATCAAGCCCAAGTGTACCTCATCATAGGATTGAAAACCCAGAGATTGCCTCCAATGAAGCAACACCTTCCCTAGAGCTAAAAGCCTTGCCTGAAAAACTCAAGTACGCCTACCTGGGCAGTAAGGACACCTTGCCAGTCATCATAGCATCCCACCTGACTGAGCAATAAGAGGACAGCTTAATGTCTATTCTGAAAGGACATAGGGAAGCCATTGGATGGACGATGAAGGACATCAAGGGAATAAGTTCAGTCATAGTGCAACATAGAATCCATTTAGTCGATGAAGCAACCCCTAGGAGGGACCCACAACGCAGGCTTAATCCTCTCATGCAAGAGGCAGTTAAGGCTGAAATTCTGAAACTATTAGATAATGGGATCATTTATCCCATTTCTGATAGCCAATGGGTTAGCCCTGTTCATGCGGTCCTAAAGAAAGCTGGTTTTACGGTGGTAGAAAATGAGGAAAAAGAATTGGTACAAACAAGACTGCCTACCAAGGTTCGTATTTGTATCGACTACAGGAAGTTGAATGCAGCTACCCATAAAGACCACTTCCCGCTACCCTTCATCGACCAAATGCTTGAGCGTTTGACTAGACATGAGTACTACTGCTTCCTAGATGGGTACTCGGGATACAATCAAATCCCCATTGCTGCAGAAGATCAGGAAAAGACAACGTTCACTTGCCCATTCGGAACCTTCGCTTACCGACGTATGCCCTTTGGATTGTGCAATTCTCCCGCAACATTCCAACGTTGCATGCTTAGTCTTTTCTCCGACATGGTAGAACGTTTTCTTGAGATTTTCATGGATGACTTCTCCATCTACGGAGATTCATTTGATCAGTGTCTTCATCACCTAGAGTTAGTGCTACAGAGATGCAAGAAGAAGAACCTAACTTTAAACTTGGAAAAATCTCACTTCATGGTGAGACAGGGGATTGTCTTGGGCCATGAGATTTCGAGGAGCGGCATAAAAGTGGATAAGGCTAAAGTAGAAGTGATTGCTAAGCTTCCACCACCCAAAAGCATCAATGATATTAGATCCTTTTTAGGACATGCTGGGTTCTACCGATGGTTCATTAAAGACTTTAGCAAAATCGCGAGGCCCTTAACCAACCTGCTCGCTAAGGACGTGCCCTTTGATTTCAACGATGAATGTTTCAAGTCATGGGGGAAGCTTAAGCAAGAACTTATTTCTGCACCTATTATTTCTGCTCCTAATTTGGCCCAGCCATTTGAAATCATGTGTGATGCATCTGATTTTGCTATTGGCGCTATTCTAGGATAGCGCATTGATAATAGGCAGCAAGTGATTTACTATTCGAGTAGGACCTTGAATGACGCCCAACAGAATTATATAACGACTGAGAAGGAATTCTTGGCCGTTGTCTTTGCGTTAGAAAAGTTCTGGCCCTACCTGTTAGGTTCGAAGACGGTGATTTTTATGGATCACTCGGCTCTGAAATACCTCATGACCAAGAAGGAAGCAAAAGCCCGACTGATTCGGCGGATCCTTTTGCTTCAAGAATTTGACTTAGAAATCCGAGATAAACGAGGTATAGAAAATGTGGTCGCTGATCATCTCTCACGAATTCCGAATGCACCAACCATCCAAGCTCCGATCAACGAGGATTTCCCAGACGAGTACATCCTAGCCATTCTTAAGGAACCCTGGTATGCGGACATTGTTAATTACCTGGCCACGGGACAATTACCCGCTGACTGGACAAAGCAAGACCAATGCCGCTTCTTTGCCCAAGTACGGTACTTCTTCTGGGAAGAACCGTATCTTTTTAAGTATTGTCCCGACAAAATTATTAGACGATGCATACCAGAGGAGGAACAGAGGAGTGTGCTCAGCTTTTGCCATGACCTTGCATGCGGAGGACACTTCGGTCCCCGCAAGACTGCAGAGAAGGTTCGACAAAGTGGGTTCTACTGGCCCACTTTGTTCAAAGACTAATATCATTTTTGCAAGTCATGCGCAAATTGTCAGAAACTTGGGAAAATTTCAAGAAGAGACATGATGCCCCTGAACCCGATCCTTGAAGTTGAAATTTTTAATGTTTGGGGTATCGATTTCATGGGGCCATTCCCCAGTTCCTTCGGCAACCAGTTCATTTTGGTTGTTGTAGATTATGTCTCTAAGTGGGAAGAAGCTGTGCCGACTAAGACGAATGACAACAAAGTGGTTGTCAAATTTCTCAAAGAGAACATCTTCTCCCGATTTTGTACCCCTAGAGCGATAATTAGTGATAATGGATCGCATTTCTGCAACAGAGTTTTTGAAGCTCTGATGCGAAAATATTCCATCAATCACAAGTTATCTACTCCGTATCATCCCCAGACAAATGGGTAGGTCGAAGTCACCAATCGACAGATCAAGCTCATTCTGGAAAAGACTGTCGAACAAAACCGAAAGGATTGGTCGGTTAAGCTCAATGATGCATTGTGGGCTTACCGCACTGCTTTTAAGACAGTTCTGGGGATGTCTCCTTATAGAATCGTGTTTGGGAAAGCCTGTCATCTTCCAGTAGAGTTAGAACACCGGGCCCTCTGGGCCATTAAGCAGCTCAATTTTGATTTAAGTAAGGCCGGTGAGCTAAGGAGACTGCCGATTTTAGAATTAGAGGAGATATGGAATAAAGTCTATGAGAATGCTCGAATTACCAAAAGCAGAACAAAACTTTTTCATGACCAGATCATAACCCGAAAAAACTCTGCCCCAGGAGATAGGGTTCTGCTGTATAACTCTAGGCTTCATATTTTCGCGGGGAAGCTGAAAACTCATTGGTCAGGACCGTTCATTGTGCGTACTATTTTCCCACACGATACTGTGCTTATTGCAGACCCTAAGAACAACACGGAATTCAAAATGAATGGGCAAAGACTGAAGCCCTTCTTGACCACTGAGCCTAGGACTCCGGATGATAGTGTGCTGACTCTTTTTGTCCCGTCATACACCTAGCCACAACAAATAAATAAAGAAAAAAACAAAAAAAAATGTTTATATGCTTACCCCTTCTACATTCTTTTTGACATTTCTTTAGCCTATTCGCACTTGGCCGGCCCGAGTCTACAAAGACGGTGACATCATTTCTTCCCCCTATTTATTGCATTTGCATTTCCATATGCATTCATTGAGGACAATGCATTAGATAGGTATGGGGGGGTGATAATACTTTTTCTTTTTCCTTTTATTCTTTCTTTTTCTTTCAAAAAAAAGAAAAAAAGAAAAATCTCCAGATTGAAAAAAAATTTCATACTCTTTATAAAAATACCAAAAGATTGTAGGACTTACGGGAACCTTATTAATGAATCTTTATTTTTGCCTAAATAAATAAGAAAGATTGGTTTGACTAAAAAGTTAAAAGGGATAAGGAAAATAACTCATACCGTTTATTTAGCCTTAGTAGAATATGCATAACCCACACACATGCTTGGGATTTAGAGACAAAACTCTAAAAAAAAAAAAGTTGGATAATTGTGCCTCAAGAAGCATGATTACTCACGCCAAAAAAAAATTCTATACACAATAATGTATAAATAAATCTTGATTTCGTGGCCTACTCCACTTGCATATTTGACCTGAAGGGTGTTTTTTCACCTGGTGCCCTAAGACCATCTGGTTTGGGAGTCATCGGTTTGATATGTGTTACATAAGTGAAGTAAAAGCCTAATGGAACTAAGAATAATAAGTAAATAGTAATAAAATTAAATGATATTCAAAGTTGAGTTGAAAAATCTCAAGCACATCACACTTACACATTATGCATATCTATCTAAATCAAAATAAAAGAATGAGTTAGAAATACAAGATCCTTTCTAAATTTAAAGAAAAACCATAGTTTCTTCTTTTATAAAGGCTAAAGTATAAGAGGACTTATGAGGGTTAAACCTAATTCTTACATCATTCAGTCATTTTTACTTAGATGATTGAAAGTTCTTTCTCATGACAAAATTTTTTCTAACAATTAACTACTTTTCTTTACTTACTGGATTTTGTGGGTGCAATCCGCTGAAAACCCTCAGGAGACAGCACTCCTCCTCTAGGGGAAACCTAGAGGTTTAAAGGCTTGTTGCACATGCTCAGTGCAATCGCGTCACCTGCGAAAGTGGTATAATAATTTTCTTATTTTTGTTTTGCTCGGGACGAGCAAAAAGATAAGTGTGGGGGTGTGATTAGTCTCTAATTTTGCATAATTTTCATCATATTCTCATATTCATTTCATGTAAAATTTGTTAATAAAACCTTGCTTGCTTGATCCTAAATCCACGGTGTGCAAATGAAGAAGAAGACCTAAATCACCATGTAATTGGTGATTAAAAGCCTACCAAGTAGCCATTGACTTTAGAGTGAAGATTTTGTCAGTCTAGGGCATCAAATCGCAAATCCAGATGATCAAGGCGTCAGAAGACAAACTGCGCGACGCGCTGCCCGAAGCCAGGCTCGCGCCGCCCTGGCAGGGCCGCGGAAACGCGGCCCTTTGGGCGCACGCGCGCCTGCGCTTCGGGCCACAGGTCACCCACGTGGCCCCCTTCCCCCTGGTGCCTATAAATACCCCCCAGGGGTCTTCAGTTGAAGCAGATCCAGAGAATAGAGTTGTAATTTATGTTTTGTTGCTAGGAATTGTAGTTGCTTTAGTTTGCTTCTTCTAGTTTTAGTTTTAGCCATTAGAGTGAAAGAGAGAGAGAGAGTGTGTAAGTGTTGTATTTGAAGGGTGATAAGCTAATACAAGTACTACTTCTCTTCCTTCTTTTCATTTATTTGTCTTTGCCATTTACTTTTACTTCCTTGTTATAGTGTAACTTCCTTCTTCTTCACTTCTTTTCTTTTACTTTGTTGTAGTGTAACTTCCTTTCTTTAACTTTTCTTTTCTTCTGTTTTCTTGTAGTGTAACTCCCTCTCACCACTTCTTTTCCTTTGTTGTTTCTTTTACTTTTATGGCTAACTAACTTTTCATTAGCATAGCTAACTAACTACTAACCCACTAATTTCTAACACTTGATTGATAACCCACATGAGTCAATAGTGTACATCAAGCCTTGTGCAAACAAGAGCTATGACATCTTAAGACAAGAGTTCTAACTCTAACTTACATTCAAGTATTTACTTTTTATATTTCATTCTTAATGTGTTTTTTGATGATCTATGAGTTGTCTACTTTACTTGTTATTATAAGTTAGAGATTTTTTCTTTAACTTTGCCGATACTATTAGTGCACTCGTGTCTTCCCTTATTCTCACCTTCTATTGGATCTTGATAAGGGAATGTCCGAGTTTTTGCCGTGTACAGCAAAGTTATAGGAAGCACTTTCACTCGATTTCCACGTGAATAGTTCCTATGCATAAGGATTATGCTTGCCTATGATCCATCGTGAGGCTATCTTCAAAAATTTAGAAATTAGTGGGAGCACTTAGTAGAAAGTTAGCCATGCATTTTTACAACTAAGAAAAAAATCCACTTTTATAAACCACCAAAACATTTTTCCAACAATTCTCAAAAACAACTTGTTTTCACTTTTCAATTCTTTATTTGGAAACAAGAACTTTCTTTCTTCTTGAACTTTGAACCCGCATCAAGCTTCCATCGCTCTCCCTCCTTGTGGATACGACCCGTATAGCCACTTCGCTACTACGGAAGAATCGCAAAAGTAGTAACATCAACCCACACTTCCTTCTCTTATTTTAGTGCTTGCTTTTTGCCGATCAAAAACCAATGGGGGTATCAATGAACAATGTTTACAGTGGGTCCCATACATGCTCGGGACCATGGTCCAGGGTATTCCATTGCTGGTGTATGGAACCGGCCGCAAGGCCTACAGAAGGGTCTTATAGGATGCCCTTTTCAAGATAGTACTAGGAAAGAGGGAGCCAGCACTCCCTTCGGTCGCCTGGAGGCCCTAAGGTCAGACCAGAAATTTTTGTTGCACAACATATCTATTACCGCTTTAAACACGAACATATATTAATAGCCATAAGTTTTCCCCGATCCGATATAAGTTGTGCAGTTTTATGGTTTTTTAGATAATGATCAGATTTTGGGAATGAGCTGGAACAAGCCAGGAGTATCAGGAATACAGGTGTATCTGGAGTACAGTTTGTACTATAATATATCAAGTTGTAAGCAAGATGTCAGGTCATCATTCCCGTTATTGTGATAATTATAAGAGTCAAGTATATCATGCCGGATGTTAAGTGATAGCATGACAAGAGGGTGATATTAGGCAGGTGACAAGTCATGTCTTAACAAGGAGCAATTACCAAGTAGTAGCCTAACGGGTGTCAGGTGATAACACATCAGTTGTCAAGTGATATAGACAAGTGTTAGGTATTAGCATATAATTGATAGGTATCAAGTAATAGCATGTCAAGTGTTACCATATCAAGCATGTACATGAAAGTGATAGAGTAATAGTTGAGCACAATCAAGCGGAGCTAAGCAATCTGGAGGTATGGACAGCAAACAGTGTTTAACACTAGAGCGCCTAACGAGGTTACCAGGACGACTCAGCTTAAAGTGCGAGTAGAAAATCCGGCAGCATTTCGCCTAGACGAATCTAATGGTAAGGCGCTGATCGCTAAGCATGCCTACCAGGCGGAGCTGAAAGACCTAATGGTCTGAGCGCACTTCTCTTTCGGGGCAGTGGGCAAAAGCCCGGAGGCTAAAGTACACTCAGGGTCTAAGCGCACTCTCAGTAGCTACCATGAAACCCACAAGGGTACTGGCCTAGAACTATTGGATAGCTAGCACAACAGTGGGCAAAAACCCAGAGTCGGTACGAGAGTACCTGCACGAGATGTTAGTACTACATGAGCATATATACAAACGTGTTAATATCTACACTACAGTGGAGGCTGAAAGGGCCCAGGAGGCCAAGTAGAAAGCCCGAAGCTGAAAGGGCCCGGAAGCCTTGTAGAAAGCCTGAACGCTTACGACCAGGAAGGGTCCGCCACGCATGGTATAAAGCAGTAAAAAAAATACATCACAGGTATGGTATATATGCAAGAAGAAAACTACTCTAATACAAGCATTCTGTTGGCCCAAAGGCCCATCACTCTAGTTTTGATGATGATCAACTCATGTAGTTATTGTACTAATGATCTTGTGTTTAATTAGTGACAGATTCATGATCAAGATCTTAGTCGGTGTGTAGCTTCAACAAAGGATTTAAAGTCGAATTTTGTATCTAGCACGGTTTGATTCAAGATCTTGTGCATCAAGACCACATCAAGTACTCAAGAGGAGTCTAGCTCTATGGATCGTGTTTGGACCAAGTCAAGAAGATGAGAAGACTTCAAGTGAAGACTTCATGAAGACTTGTGTCTAGGTTTGTTTGTTAAGATTTTGTTTTAGAGTAAAATGTAAAGGATAGAATAGTTGGTGGATTTCTCAAGTATCTATATACACACACACTCTTGATTTAGATAAGTTTTTATAAAAGAATTTTCAGTTTAGAAAAAGACTTTTCATTTTGAAAAAAAAATACCGGTTTAGTTTTTGGTATTCCAAGTATTATGTTTTAACCAAAAATATGTTTAGATCTTAATGTCAAAAACATAGATATTTCACCATGTTTGTGTAGTGGATCATATCCATACACCCTATGCTTTAAAAGTTGTTTAAATATCTTGTTTTTGTATTTGGAGAAGTTTTGGAAAAATCAATTTGGAAAATACAGTTTTTGTTTTGAGACAAATTTTTCAAGTTACAAAAATAGTTCAAATATTTTGTAACATGTCTTGATTTTGTGCAAGCATGTTTGTTTATCAAAGTAAAGTGTTAAAACTATTTTAGTAGATTTTTCATGATTTTATGGGATTTTATTTAAGCCAAAACGACCAACATTTTTGTCCCAGAAATTCTGATCTGGCTTCAGCCGGTCGACCGACCGGTCGACCAAAGTCTGAAGTCGGCCGACCAGGCGGTCGACCGACGTGCACAGACGTGCACGCCACTGTCTGGCTGGAGGGCCGGTCGACCGACCCGGTCGACCGTCCAGAGAGCTTTGCTCTCTGAAAATGCCCCGGTCGACCGGGCCGGTCGACCGGCAGAGAGTCTGCTCTCTGTTCCAGAGGCTCGGTCGACCGGCCGGTCGACCGCAGCCCCAACGGTCGGATTTCCGACCGTTGTCGGTTGACCGGGCGGTCGACCGACAGCTCTGTTTGGCCCATAACGGCTAGTTTTTGGAGCCCTATAAATTGGGCCATTTGGGGGCTGTTTTACATAAGATTTTAAGAAGGGTTTTGGGCTTGTTTTTTCCACTCATTTCAGTGGTTATATCCACAAGTTTTAGAGCCAATATTTCCAAATCAAAAGAGAGTTTATCAAGAGTGTTTGAAAAGAGATTTTCTTGTGTTTTTCACCATAGATTCAATCCTTGTTTTCTCACACAACACTTGAGCCATCCATTGCTATATCTACCTATAGGGATTTGTTGTGAGAGGATTTTAGGTGATCAAGAGTTGTGATCACCAAAGTTCATCTTTGTTCTTTGAGGAGGCAGACGAGTGCGTTCGCAGTGTTTCAAGTTCGTGTGTAAACTCTTGTTTGAGGTGCGGCCTCGGCGGGCTAGTGAGCTCGTGGTGTATACGGGACTAGGGAGTCCTAGAGCTTATAGGTGTTACGGCACCGAGTGATCCGGTGGGATCGATTTTAGTGGAAATCCTTCGTAGTGTCGAAGGCGGGGATGTAGAGCAAGTGTGCTCGAACCTCGAAACAAATCCCTCGTGTTTGCGATTGCTCTTTCTCTCTCTCCCTTACTTGTTTATATCTTGCATGCTATTATTGCTCTTATCTTTACATGCTTGATATTCTTATAGTGCTTACTTGATATATGCTTAGGGATTGTTTGCTAACACTTGTATTTAACCAAGAGAGCCAACGCGGCACCTCAACTCTTATTTAGAGGAATCTTGAGGAGTTAGTCCAGAGCCCTTCACGGGGAATTCGGCTACACTCTTGTGTTATACGTGGTGTTTAGTCTAAATAGTTTTAGTTTGCATCAAATAGTTTTTAATTCCACATTTAGTGACCATTAGATTAGCCATCACCTATTCACCCCCCTCTAGGTGATTTACAATTGGTATCAGAGCCAAGTGCTCTTGATTTGGGTCTTACAACCTAGAGTTAAAGATCCTCATTTTTAGCTAATCACTATTTTTGTACACACACCATGGACTTCATGTCACCACCCACTTTTGACATTCTTAACATCCAAATTTGGAAGGTTAAGATATCCTTGTACCTCAAGGCCTTAGGAATTAATGTTTATTTTTCCACCACTAAAAACTCATATTGTTTAGATGGCAAAAATATTGAGGCTAATGCAAAAGCCCTTCATGCTTTAAAGTCAACCCTAAATGATGATCATCTATCTAGGGTTTCTAACATTGATTCGGCTTTTATAGCATGGAACACCCTTACCTCCCTTGACGAAAAAGATCAATACTATGCGGGAAACGACTCGGATGTTGGAAGCAGCACTCCAACGTGTGCTACATGGTCCAAGGGGATAGCCCCCTTGAGGTAACTACCAAATCCGAGGTAGAAGAAGAAGATATGTCATATGATGAGCTTACATATTTTTGTCAACAATTACTTGAAAAATATGACATGATTAAGAAAGAAAATAAAAATTTGAAAAAGAATTTTGATTGCATGCTAAAAGAAAATGATTCATTTAGAAATAAAGTTGCATGCATTGAAAAAGAAAATGAAAGTTTGAAAAATGAAAATGTTTCCTTGATGTCTAAACTAAATGATCTTTGTGAAGGAAACACTAATTTGAAAAATAAAATTGTTTTGGTGGAAAAATAAAAAGAAATTGCTTTGCATGAAAATACTTTCTTGAAAAGAAAAATGGTTGAAAAAGAAAAAGCATATGTTTCTAAAAAGAATAAGAAAAATGATTCTATATCTCACCATGCTTTACATGCCACTACAAATGAGGTTGAATTTTTGAAAAATAAAATAACTTGTTTGAGCTCAACTTTGAGCACATGTGCATTTAACCATAAGAGATTGGAGTCTATGCTTTCAAAGAAACAAACTCCACATGCTCATGCACATCACCATCATGCATATGCTTATGTTGCATGTCATAACCACACACACACTCATGTGCATCCTAAGGTGTACAAATGTACACATTGTGGCCGCAAAGGCCATTTAGCAAAATTTTGTTATGATAAGATAAATATTTTAAATTTTGCTAAGAAAAATGTTGGGTTCCATTAAATGCTAACCCCTGTGGACCCAAAAGAAAATGGGTACCAAAGTCCCCACCTTGTGTATTTGATGTAGGTGAGGGCTCTCACAAGACGTGAGAGATTTGGTGCTTTGATGGTGGATGCACATGGACATGATGGACTTATTTTTGATGCATCGCTATCAAGGAGTTTTGGTGGGACAACCACAATGTTTTAGAGATTGAAGTAGTTCCTTAGTTTGGTAACTATTTCTAAACTCCTAGTTTATTTACATACTTTTCATATATGATATCTTTTAGCATGTTCATGTCTTATGTGTTTTTGTGCTTCATGTGGTAAATACATGGTTAGATGTAGTATTTGTCAAAACTTGTATTTATATATGTACAAATAGTGAGCAACAAATTGATTCATATATGTTTGCACTTCATTGTTCATTTGTACTCACTATATGCACATGTATAGGCTAGTTTTGATGATTCTCTCATTTATACGTGTCTTGCCTATTTTCATGTTTAGCTTCATGTATATACAATTTTTATTCAAATCTAATAAATATACATGTATACCCCTTGAGTCATTTGCCTTCATGCAATTTATATTATGGACTCTTTTTATGTTTGGGATATGTATACATATTGTTAGGATTGGATAAATCATATATATACCTTGAAGTTTGTTTTATATGAAAAATGAATTTTCATGTTTTGTTTGAGAAAATAATATTCATGTCTAATTTGAGCTTTATTGACTATTTTCATGACAATGCTATTTACATGATGTTTTGAACACTCACACTTTATTTGTTTATTCATGACTTTATTCATGATTATTTTTGAGCTTGATGGCATGAGTGCTTGAATTTTTGTGTACTTAGTATGATTCATGAAAAACATATGATTTGATTTCATGTTTTGAAGGATCTTTAACTAATTTTTCAAAAATTATCTTTAACTAGTTAATTATTCTTCATTTGGTAGTGATTTTCTATGCTAAACTTTTTTCAAACCCTTATTTTTGAAAACCCCTACCAACACCGTTTATGGGCGGATCGCTGGGCGTGTATGCCTTGCAAACTCTATTGAAAATCTTTTATCTTGAGCAAATAAAGGGTGGTAGGTTATGAGTTATATACATGATTTACATTGTTATTTTCAATTGGTATCTCAATTGATATTTTTGTATATACTCATATTTTGTTTATATATATGTATGCTTCATAATTTTCATAATATCAATTTCTATTGGTATTCTCTTTCTCATACATATATATAATTTTCGTGTGCTTGCTTTACAATTGGTATACATATTTAAAGCACAACACATAGTTTATGCTAAGCTTGATCTAAAACTTTATTTTCAATTGGTATCTCAATTGACCTTTAATAAAGCTTATGCATTGTTTTTCAATTGGTATCAATATGCTTCTATTTCAAATTTGTTATAAATTTACAATTGATATCAATATGTTTTATCTATTTTAGAAAAATTAAAAATTTGTAATGTTTATTTATAATAATGATTATTTACAATATGATATCTTAAAAATTGATTATTTTACAAGAGCTCTAATACCTTTAAAAATTTTGTTTTATGATATCTTAAAATTTGGTTTACTAAGATATCTCAAAATTTGTTTTATTAAGAAAAATTCAAAATTTTGTTTGAATAAGAAAAGTTAAAAATGTTTTGATATGTATTGCCTATATGCAAGGAGAGCTTAACATCTCTTCTACATATAGATTCATGATGAGTGTATCTTGTATTGAGGAGCTTGACAACTCTTCCTTATGTGATACACGTGTGTAGGGGGAGCTTCACATCTCCTCTTATGCATTGCATATTATACGTTATGTGAATTAGGGCTTGTCATCCCTCTTTCATGTAATGTATATATGTAGGGACGTTACTTTACCATCTTCCTCTTCATGAATGTATATCGCATATAAACTTTTATTGACTTATTTGTTTGCACCCCTTATTGATCTCTTTGTTTATGACAAAAAGGGGATAAAAATTTTGTTTTTACTTTAACCCCTCTGTTGATGATTGACAAAAAGGGGAGAAGTATTTGAGATGTATATCATGTTTTCCTTGCTTTATTATTAAAGGGGGAGAAGTATTTATGTTGATGCATATATGTTTTGTTTTACAAATAGGAGAAAAAGAGTTTGATTTGTTTTATGCTTGTTAGCATAGTTTGATTTGCTTTATGCTTGTTAGCATGTTTATCTCCATATATTTGCATACATGTTTATGAGCATTCATTGCATATCTATTTGTTTATTTGTTATGCATGAGTTAAGGGGGAGCTTCTTTGAAGCTTTACTTTAATCCATGCATATATAACTTCATGAGTTTTGTCATCATCAAAAAGGGGGAGATTGTTGGCCCAAAGGCCCATCACTCTACTTTTGATGATGATCAACTCATGTAGTTATTGTACTAATGATTTTGTGTTTAATTAGTGACAGATTCATGATCAAGATCTTAGTAGGTGTGTAGCTTCAACAAAGGATTTAAAGTCGAGTTTTGGAGCTAGCACGGTTTGATTCAAGAGCTTGTGCATCAAGACCACATCAAGTACTCAAGAGGAGTCTAGCTCTATGGATCGTGTTTGGATCAAGTCAAGAAGATGAGAAGACTTCAAGTGAAGACTTCATGAAGACTTGTGTCTAGGTTTGTTTTGTTAAGATTTTGTTTTAGAGTAAAATGTAAAGGATAGAATAGTTGGTGGATTGCTCAAGTATCTATATACACACACACTCTTGATTTAGATAAGTTTTTATAAAAGAATTTTCAGTTTAGAAAAAGACTTTTCATTTTGAAAAAAAATACCAGTTTGGTTTTTGGTATTCCAAGTATTATATTTTAACCAAAACCATGTTTAGATCTTAATGCCAAAAACATAGATATTTCACCATGTTGTGTAGTGGATCATATCCATACACCCTATGCTTTAAAAGTTGTTTAAATATCTTGTTTTTGTATTTGGAGAAGTTTTGAAAAAATCAATTTGGAAAAATACAGTTTTTGTTTTGAGACAAATTTTTCAAGTTACAAAAATATTTCAAATCTTTTGTAACATGTCTTGATTTTGTGCAAGCATGTTTGTTTATCAAAGTAAAGTGTTAAAACTATTTTTGTAGATTTTTCATGATTTTATGGGATTTTATTTAAGCCAAAACGACTAACATTTTTGTCCCAGAAATTCTGATCTGGCTTCAGCCGGTCGACCGACCGGTCGACCGAAGTCTGAAGTCGGCCGACCGGGCGGTCGACCGACGTGCACAGACGTGCACGCCACTGTCTGGCTGGAGGGCCGGTCGATCAACCCGGTCGACCGTCCAGAGAGCTTTGCTCTCTGGAAATGCCCCGGTCAACCGGGCCGATCGACCGGTAGAGAGTCTTCTCTCTGTTCCAGAGGCTCGATCGACCGGCCGGTCGACCGCAGCCCCAACGGTCGGATTTCCGACCGTTGCCGGTCGACCGACAGCTCTGTCTGGCCCATAACGGCTAAGTTTTTGGAGCCCTATAAATTGGGCCATTTGGGGGCTGTTTACATAAGATTTTAAGAAGAGTTTTGGGCTAGTTTTTCCCACTCATTTCAGTGGTTATATCCACAAGTTTTAGAGCCAATTTTTTCAAATCAAAAGAGAGTTTATCAAGAGTGTTTGAAAAGAGATTTTCTTGTGTTTTTCACCATAGATTCAATCCTTGTTTTCTCACCAACACTTGAGCCATCCATTGCTATATCTACCTATAGGGATTTGTTGTGAGAGGATTTTAGGTGATCAAGAGTTGTGATCACCAAAGTTCATCTTTGTTCTTTGAGGAGGCGGACGAGTGCGTTCGCGGTGTTTCGAGTTCGTGTGTGAACTCTTGTTTGAGGTGCGGCCTCGGCGGGCTAGTGAGCTCGCGGTGTATACGGGACTAGGGAGTCCTAGAGCTTGTAGGTGTTGCGGCACCGAGTGATCCGGTGGGATCGATTTTAGTGAAAATCCTTCGTAGTGTCGAAGGCGGGGATGTAGAGCAAGTGTGCTCGAACCTCGAAACAAATCCCTCGTGTTTGCGATTGCTCTTTCTCTCTCTCCCTTACTTGTTTATATCTTGCATGCTATTATTGCTCTTATCTTTACATGCTTGATATTCTTATTGTGTGTACTTGATATATGCTTAGGGATTGTTTGCTAACACTTATATTTAACCAAGAGAGCTAACGCGGCACCTCAACTCTTATTTAGAGGAATCTTGAGGAGTTAGTCCAGAGCCCTTCACGGGGAATTCGACTACACTCTTGTGGTATACGTGGTGTTTAGTCTAAATAGTTTTAGTTTGCATCAAATAGTTTTTAATTCCGCATTTAGTGACCATTAGATTAGCCATCACCTATTCACCCCCCTAGGTGATTTACACATTCGTCACTGGCATATACAAGTATAATCACGGGCACTTGGCCACATACAAATACAGGGGCACCGCCCAATACAAAATACATTTAAATATGAAATAAATACACGTTGACCCGACGAAGCGGGGACACCAAAAGTAGGCGAGGACACTCGCCTAAATCTTCAGAAATGCCGAAAATATATATATCAGCCGACAGTTGAAAGTCTCTCTCAGTCTGCGGTGATGTAGCACATTATTAGCTACATTAATAAGAACGGCCTGCCTAGTGGAACAGCTGAAATTACTAAATGCCCTTGCGATAAAAGTTAGTGGATCTGTATAGTTTATTATTATTTTTTATATTTTTTAGGTTAGTCAATATTGTCACAGTTATCTTTATAACTGCGATCAACTGAATATGAATCAGGTCTCTTTAAGTGCAACTTCATTAATTTACAAAACAAATTTGAATTCTTCTTTATTATTTTTTTATACATAGATATTATTAATTTCAGGAATGCTACTAAGCTCATAGTGGCCAATAAAAAAAAATTTCAATAGTTTTAAAAGTGACCTTTGTCGCTGTCTAAATTATATATAGGATTGTATCAACATGTCATTTTTTGTGCTTAATTTATATATAAACAAATTAATTTTTTGCAGAATTTTATGATATGATATATAAGGATTTTATTAATTGCAAACATACTCGCAGTTTACTTATTCGCATGCCACGTATAAACGATGAAAATTATTTTTACATATTACATGTGAATAAAGATTGTGACTATGATTGCAGTACTTAACGACAAAATATTGTGGATGATTTTTTTGCTAGGTTAAATGCAATAATAGTGAATAAGTGTTGCGACTATAGTCGCAGTTTACTTATAATTTTATATATTTGTTCTTCACTGTGGCTGTTGTCTTTTTTCATGCATGAGAAAAACTTTGTATTTGTGTTACACACTGTGTCCGTATTCGCAGTTTTGTAATTTTTGATATACAGTGAAATATACTGATTTGAGAGAATTGATGTTTATATAGTTAAATTTTGACTGTGACCATGATCGTTATTTTTAACTTTATTGAATGTACAACAATCAAACTATTTTTTGTCAGGACTGCGACCGTGGTCGCAGTTTCTGTTGGCCCAAAGGCCTTCCACCTTAGTTTTGATGATGATTAACTCATGTAGTTATGTTTACTAATAATCTTGTGTTGTTTAAGTTTCAGATCATTAACCAAGATATTAGTTGGTAATTAGCTTCAACAATGAGTTTAGAAGCTTTCACAAGTGATTCCAGGGCCAAAGCTTTAAGATCACACTTTGCCTAGCCCATGGATGGAGTTTTTGGAGCAAGTCTTCTTGATGACACGAAGACTTAGGTATCCTAGTTTAGTTTAGTGTGTTTTAGATCCATTTGTAAAGCTTAGTATAGTTGATATGCTCAAGTGCACATACACACACGTTTCATGATTTGGATTTTGGTTTTCATGGATAGTAGATCAAAACAAGTTTACTTTATTTCTATATATATTAGATATGTTCTACATATACATACATGGTTTAACTTGCTAAACAAACTTAATTTGATATCCCTATTCATGTGTTGAAAAATCAAGTTTGAAAAAATACAAGTTTTGGTTTTTGATAAAATTGGCAAGACACAAAAATGAATTGAATATGTTGATACATGTCTTGAAACTTTTATCACTTGTTTGAGTTTTGATATAAAATGATAAAAATATTTTTGGTGATTTTTAGAAGTATTAAAAGATTTTTATAAAATATTTTTTTCAAGTTTTCAAACCCAGTTTTCAGGTCCAGGACTCAACCAGTCGACTAAGCCAGGTTATTAGTCGACTTGGCTGAAGTCCGGTCGACCGGGCCGGTCGACCGGACGTGCACAGATCTGTGCACGTTTGGAGTCACTGGGCCGGTCGACCGGGTCTGAGAGCTCTGCTCTCGGGTTGTTTGGGTCGACCGTGCCGGTCGACCGAAATGAGAGCTCTGCTCTCTGTTTTTTTTTGGGTCGACCGGGCCGGTCGACCGCAGTTGCCCAACGGTCATATTTCTGACCGTTGGCGGTCGACCGCTGCCTGTCAGAGCTGCCAGCTCAGCTCTAACGGCTAGTTTTCTGTTGGGGCTATAAAAACCCCATCTCTTGGGGATTTTGGCCAAGTTTTTAAAGAAAAAATTCTGATTTTCTGAAGTTTTTAAAAGAGTTTTAAAAAGAGTGTTTGGGGCTTTAATCTTTCAATCTTTATTGTTTTAGGTTTTTGGAAAAATCAAAGAAAAGAATATTTTGGGAGATTTGTCTTGGTTTTCATTCTATATCTTTTGCAAGAATTTTCCCAAGTGTTTTTCTTTGTTGCTTGTTTTTCAAACACCTAGTTTTCCACACTTGAGCTATCATACTATCCTAATCCATTAGGATCTTGTTTTGTGAAAAAAGAAAAAGGAAAGAGGTTTTGTGGTTGAAAGAGACCACCTATTGTAAACCCTTGATTTCTTGGTTGCTCCCTCTTGGTAGAGGTTGAGGTTGTGTAATTGGGTTGTTGGTTTGCTCCCTCTTAGGTAGACGTGGAGATTGGTGTTTGTAAACCCTCTTCGGTAGAGGTGTTGGTTGGTTGTTGTATTGGCTACGGGCCTACCCTCGGTTGTGAGGTGGTTGTTTGAGAGAGGAGTTTGGTACTCCTAAGTGTTGTAACAAATCCTCTTCGGTAGAGGTTCCCTCGGTGGGAGATAGTGGATTGGAAATCCTACACGGTGGTGTAGGCGGGGATGTAGAGCAAGGTGCTCGAACCTCGAAACATATCTTTGTCTTTGCGATTGATCCGTTGTCTCTCTAACTCTCTCTCATTTATATTGTGCAAAGCATCATTCATAACATCATATCATTTCATATTTGCTTGTGTTGAGCATAATTCATATTGCCATATCATATCTATTTGCTTGTATTGCCTTGCATATTTCATATTGCTACATATTGTATTTGCTTGGCTTGCTTGTGTGCGTGCCTAACTTATACTTAACCTACAAGAGCTTCACATAGCACCTCAACCCATTCAAGGGGAATCAAGAGGAGTTAGTCCAGAGCCCTTCACGGGAATTCGGCTACACTTGTTGTGTTGTATTAAGTTTGTGCAAGATTTGCATTAGCTTCCGCATTTAGCGCACTTAGTCTTGCATTTGTATTCTAGATTAGCACTTACACCTATTCACCCCCCCTCTAGGTGTTTTTTCAATTGGTATCAGAGCTAGTGCTCTTGATATTAGGCTTAACATCCTAGGAGTGAGATCCATTTGCTTGCTAATCTTTTGTTTGCATTTGCTTGTCTGCACACATATAGTTTACCATGGCTTTCATGACCCCACCTATGTTTGACCCTTCAAACATTCATGTTTGGAAGATTAGGATGACTGTTTATTTACAAACCCTAGGTCATAAAGTTTACCTTGCCATTACCAAGGAATCCTTCCTTAGTGATAGCAATCATATAGGGGCCAATGCACAAGCCCTAGAGGCCATTAGAAGCACATTATCTAAAGATTATCTTTTACGTGTTTCTAATATTGATTCCGCTTTTGTAGTGTGGAACAAGTTGACAACAACCACCACCTCCAAGCTTCAAGTGCCAAATCAACCGGAGGAATCTAGCGGAGAATCCAATTCACAATGCTTCATGGTCCAAGGGAATGACTCCCTTGAGGTACACTCGGAAACTCCATTAGATAGTGATGATGATGCTAGTTCTTCAAATGATCATATTGATGCCCATGCTTTGAATGAAGAACTTTCTATCGTTTGTGAAAAATTAATAGAAAAATATAATTTGTTGAAAAAGAAAAGTCTAGGAATTGAACAAGAAAATAAGAGTTTGCATGCTAGACTTAACAATGTTTTGCAAGAGAAGGTTGAGGTCTATAATGAAAGGGATTCATTGAGATCTCAATTAGAACTTGCACTTAAAGAAAATAAATTTTTAAAATCTAAAAATGATTGCCATGCTCTTTTGAAGAAAAAGAGAACTTGTCTTCAAAAGTTGATTTTGTTTTAAAAGAGAATGTTGATTTAAAAAATAAAATTATTTCTATTTCAAATGATTTAGATGTATGTTTAAAGAAGAATGAAGTTTTGCAAAATAAATGGATGCACATGTTTGCCATGCTAGGGTAGTACCTCACACTTCACCTATTGCATGCCACACCTCTTCTTCTATTAACAATGATATATCCTGCTTAAGAAGAAGGTTGATTGTTTGGGCTCCACTATGAGCCAATGTGCTATGAACCACTCACGGTTGGAAACCTTAGTTCGAAAGAAACAAGTTCCAATTTTTATGCATGCACACCCTCCACGGCATACACATGCTTCTCACGGACACACCCATCACCATATGTATGCTCATGTGTACACTTGTACACATTGTGGACGTAAGGGCCACCTTGCTAAATTTTGCTATGATAAATTACATACTCCTAATTTAGCAAAGAATTTTGTTTGGGTTAGAAATGAGACTAACCCCCATGAACCCAAAAGAGTATGGGTACCAAAGACCACCCCTCCTATTGTTTATGATGTAGGTGTGGGCTCTCACATGACGTGAGAGTGATAGCACCTTGGAGTGGATGCGTTCCGGACTTAAAGAAAATCAATTGGATGCATCACTTTCAAGGGAAGATTTGGTGGAGAAGACCACATGTTTTGGAGACAAGGAGAGTTGCTTCTTCGGTTTTGGTAACAATCCTTTACTCCCATTTATATGTCTACATGCTTTCCATGATTAAAATTTATAGCATGTTTTGATGTTTTATAGCATGTTTTTGATGTCTATGGATTAGTATGTATATACCATGTTTATTAGATCCTTGACATACATGTATAGTATTTGAGACACATGCTTATATGAATCCATACTTAGTGTTCTCACCTTTGTTTAAGCTATAATGTACATCATGAATCTAATACATGTGAATTTACATAATAATCATGTTTTAGTCTTATCATGATGATTTTATATTGTGTTTTGATGCTTCATGTTTAGATTACTTGTTTAGTGTTAGTTTTCATTAAGATTAGTTATATACTTGTGCATATAGTGGGCTACAAATAAATCTATATATGTTTGGGCTTGATTGCTTATTTGAACCCATTAGATGTGTTAGTATAGTCTAGTTTGATGATTCATTCATTTCAAACTTGTATTCTATTTTTGGATTTGTTTTTATGAGTTTTCACTTCATGTATATGTTTGTATTGCCAAACTTTAAGATATACATGTATACCCTTGAGTCATTTGCCTTTCATGCAAATCTATATATGAACTCAATTGTGTTTAGGGATATGTATGTATACTTATTGTGTTGTCAATTCATACATATACCTTGAAATGAAATTTGTTTTGGTGAAGATTTTTTTTTTTTCGTATTTATGTTTAACTTCATGTATATGTCTATCTTGTCCAAACTATTAGATATACATGTTTATCCTTTTGAGCCACGTGCCTTCATGCATATATTTTGTGGACTCGTTGAGTTTTGGATATGTATGTACACTCTAGTTTGTATTAGACATACATATGCCTTGAAGATTGAATAGTTTAGATGATTTTTCATGTTTTTTGTTTAAGGAATAATTGAGCTTAATTGGAAATTTCATAATGCATGTCACACATTTCTTGTACACTCATCATCTTTTAAAAATATTTCTCATGAGTATGTTTTTCATGAGCATGTATGGACTTTATTGAATATGAGTGTTTTCAAGTACTATGTGATTTACATGTTTTATGAAAATATTTTTGTTTTATTCCTTACTTGAAGGATTTCGTACTAGTTAATAAAACCTTCCATTTTGACTAGTTCGTATTCTTCAATTTGGTAGTGATTTTTCAAACAAAGCTTATTTTCAAAATCTATTTTTGAAACCCCTACCCTTAACGGGAGGTTGGATGGGAGTCCATGCCTTGTATTGTTTATATTGGAAATCCTTTTAAATTTGTGCATGAGATGGGTGGATTGGTAATATGATGTATACACTTGAATTTATTGTTATGACAATTGGTATCATTGAACTCTTTCAATTGGTATCACTTTGATCTTCTTGTATACTCATATATATTTAGTATGTATGTATGCTTTCAATTCCAAGAATATCAATTTCTATTGATATCTATTTTCCATACATATATATGTTTGTGTTTATGCTAGTGCTTGAGTTTCATTTTGTTTAAATTGATTACTTTTAAATTGGTATCAAGACTATGCATGATTTTAGTTTGTATTTCATAAAGGGGGAGAAATTTGATTTTGTATTTCAATTGGTATTTGTACTCCCATACTTTATGATTAAAAGTTGTTATTTTAAACATATGATATCAACATCAAATTTGGTATCAAATTTATTTATATGTTGTTTAAAATGAATAATTCTTACAATTGGTATCAATGGTTCTATGAAAAATCTTTTCTATTGGTAAAACATTTACAATTGGTATCAAAATTTATGTTTAGACATTCAAAATTTATTATGTCAAATTTGAATTGGTATCTAAAAATTGTTTTTTCAATTAGTATCTAAAAAATTTAGTTTAAAGTAAAATACAAAAGTTTAGATTTAAATTTCTTATATGCAAGGAGAGCTTAACATCTCTTCTACATATATATTCATGTTGAGTGTATTGTGTATTGAAAAGCTTAACATCTTTTCTTTATGTGGTACATGTGTGTAGAGGGAGCTTCACATCTCCTCTTATTCATTACATAATGTGTGTTATGTGAATTAGGGCTTAACATCCATCTTTCATGTAATGCATATGTGTAGGGAGCTAACTTAGCGTCTTCCTCTTCATGAATGTATATAGCATATAACATTTATTGATCTTTGTTTATTTTCATTTGGTATCAAGATGCTTCATTGATATTTTTTAATTGATATCATGTTTGTAGTCACCCCTTATTGACCTTGTTTTTCTTTTAGACAAAAAGGGGGAGACCATTGTTTGTATTGTTTTGATTGACTCATTAAGGGGATGAAAGATTTTTACCCCTCATTTTATTTATTGTTTTGCTTGTTTACCCCTTTGTTGATGATTGACAAAAGGGGGAGAAAGATTTGGTGAGTTTTATATATGCATATTTGTTTTTTGCATATATTAAGTTTAATATGTTTTAATGTATGTTTATTGGTATCTAGAGTTGGTACCTATATGCAAGAAAATGTTTATTTGTTAATTGGTTGTTAATTGGTATCTAGAGCATGCTTTGCTTTGAATATTTCATTGGTATCTAGAACCTTTATTGTTTATGCATATTTTATGCATTCATGTTTTTTAAGAGCCTTCATTGCATATTATTATGTTTATTTGTCTATGCATGAGTTAAGGGGGAGTTTCTTTGAAGCTTTACTTTAATCCATGCATATATAACTCCATGAGTTTTGTCATCATCAAAAAGGGGGAGATTGTTGGCCCAAAGGCCTTCCACCTTAGTTTTGATGATGATTAACTCATGTAGTTATGTTTACTAATAATCTTGTGTTGTTTAAGTTTCAGATCATTAACCAAGATATTAGTTGGTAATTAGCTTCAACAAGGAGTTTAGAAGCTTTCACAAGTGATTCCAGGGCCAAAGCTTCAAGATCACACTTTGCCTAGCCCATAGATGGAGTTTTGGAGCAAGTCTTCTTGATGACACGAAGACTTAGGTATCCTAATTTAGTTTAGTGTGTTTTAGATCCATTTGTAAAGCTTAGTATAGTTGATATGCTCAAGTGCACATACATGTAGGCTGTCTAAAAATGACTAACAGACCAGCCATTAAGGAAGCAGTCTCAAGCTCTAGACGCGAGGAAGCGAGGCCCGCGTCTCAGCATTAAGACGCGTTGGCTCTACACCCGCGTCTCAACGTCCAGACGCGTCGGCCCAAAGCCGCGTCTCGACATCAAGGCGCGTCGGCCCGACGCCCGCGCCTCAGCGTCCAGACGTGAAGGCCCGAAGCTCGCGTCTCAGCATTAAGGCGCGTTGGCTCGACGCCCGCGTCTCAACTTCAAGGCGCGTTCGGCCCAACGCCCGCGTCTCAGTTGCAACTGCCCTGATTGCGGGGCCAGTCACCGCGCATGTAGCGGGTAGTGGCCCCTCATTCGGGAGCGTTTTCAGGAGGCACCTTCACCCCCTGAGACCCCTATAAATAGCCTTGTTTGCTATGAGGAAAAAAAAAAAAGGTTTTGGGAGAAGATCGAAGCTTTGGAAAAAAAGGTCAAGGCATCATCAAGATCGATCGAATCCAGGCAAGAGGATCATCAAGAGGGAAGCACGACTTCAACACAGACAGAGGGGAGGAGACTCTTCAGCGAGCTTACTGAGTACTAGCCGCTCTTCGCCTACCTCCTCTTTGAGAGTTTTGGTAGACGGAGCTGAGTTACTCTTTCTACCGACCGAAGAGAGAGACCCCCGACGGTCCAGGACGGTCATCTGGTCAACGGAGAACAAGATTCACTCTCCATCGCCACACGAAGAACCCAGCCTTAAACAAAGGGAAGATTCAGACATCCTCCCTCCCTTGTAACTGAAAAAGAGGGAAGAGTAGTTCTTTTGGTTGTAATCGTTTCGCTTGAATCAAGGAAATCTTTTACAGCTAAAACCACTTTCCCGACCACCAAATTTTCCGGCGCGTACAAGAGATGGCGACTCCGCTGGGGACTACCTTCGTTACTGACGAGCGCACCGTGGTGCAAGATGACGTTCTCCGTAAGGGGAAAATGGTCGAATCCCTCGTCGTCGAGTTTGACCAGGCGAAGTATGAAGAGTTCCTCTCTTCTGGCTCCAAGAGCCCAAAGACCCGCGTCTGCCGCAGGGTCTCAAGTGGACAGCCCCCTGAAGCCCAATCTGAGGCTCTGTCGGGTGCTCCTGCTGCCCACTGTGCCAAGTTTGGTTCACGCGCCGACGCCTCCCAGAAGGCCCGCGTAACCTCAGACACCTCTACTGCGATCAACCGCGTCGCGCAGAGCACACGCGCCAACGCCTCTCTGAAGGCTCGCGTGGTCCCCGGCACATCTACTGGTGCGATCGACCGTGTCGCACAGAACGCCCGCGTCAGCGTCTCTCAGGAGACCCGGTGGCAAACACCCCTGGTTCTACAAACCAGGAAGTTGTTGGCTTCTCTCTTCCTCCACGGCGCAATCGGATGCCGAGCGTCGACAGAGAAGACGCGCGCGTCAACACTCGGTCGGAACGTTGGTTTTCTGACTGGGGTTGAACGCAGCGTACGATCCGATGCCTTGCCCGCACCTCGTCCAGTGCGAGAGGTCCGTGTTTGGCGACCCAAACGCGAGACTCCCCAAGTTGAGCCTTCTGAAGACCAACTTGCCAAACGCCAAAGCGAAGCTTCTGCGTCTTGTCAAACACAGGAAGCACGCGCCCATAGGCGTGGGGCCCAGCAGCCCACTCTCTCCCAAGTCTCTCTGCTCCAACGCAGCAGACAGCAACGCGAAAGTCGCGTCTTATATCAACAGAGACGCCAGGCGCGCGTAACGCAGCCGCGACGCGACAGCCGCGTTTCTGAAACCTGTGTCCAGACAGCACAGCGCATGACTGTCTCCCGTCGTCGACGTTGCGAGACCAGTCTCTTTAATCCCCCTCCTACAGATTTGAGGGATTATTTGACAAGGAAAAGGAGTGCCAATCAGACCACTTCTCCATGCTGCTGTCAACAGCTCATCCAGATGCTCTCTGGATGCCATTGCGAGTCAGGCGTGCACCAGCCGTCTTTAATTAGACAGCTGACCCTGATTCCCCCGTCAGCCAAGAGAAGACGCTCCCACAGGAGGAGAACCTTCTCAGATGTTGAATACCCGGAGCTTACTGCAAACATGACTAGCAGAAGTAAGGGAAAACAACTAATGGTCAACTCAGAGGAATCTGACTCTGAACCGGAGGGGGTGTATCAACACACTCGCACCGGACAGGGGCCATTCCCCCAATTGACTATAATGCCTTAGCCCGCGGCATTAGAATGGGTGGTTCTCACTCCGCTATAGTGGAGTCGCAGGCTTCAAACTCTTCCGTCGAGAAGGAGGCTTCCGCCTACATGGCCGACACTCCTGAGGAGACGACCAGGCGTTTAGAACAGACGCAGAAGCACCAGATGGATATAATCGCCTCTCAACAGAGATCCATTGACTCCCTTAAGCATATGCTTGAGAAATTGCTTGAAGAAAGAGCGAGATCTCCTCCTTTGTACTGAAAGGGAAAACCCCTGATTACTATCATCAGACGCGCCGGGGGTTGGGCTATATATCAACCCCAGTGCCATCAGCCTCTGATTCGGAGAGACTGTCAAGTCATGACTGCTCATCAGACACGTCGTCGTGGGAATCAGATGTCAGTGTCGGCAACATCTTCAAAGGGCTTTCAGTAAACATGGTTTCGACAAGCCATATGGAGGATGAAGATGAAGAAATGATCCAATCTGATACAGACCCTTGGATCAGACATTTGAATGCTCTTTGGGACATCCGCTTTGAACAGCGTGAGCCACCCACAGAAGACAAGGTTGTTCAAGTCAACCTAGGAGATGAAGCCAATTCTAAACCCATCTTCATAAGTGACGGCCTGTCACCTTCGGAGAAGAAGGATTTAATATCTCTTGTACAAGAGTATATAGATGTCTTCACCTGGAATTATGAGGACATGCCTGGACTTGATCCTCAAGTGGCTATGCATCGCCTCAACATCAATCCGGACATGAAGCCTGTTAAACAACAGCAGCGACGGTTCCGTCCAGAGATAATGGAGGCAATTCAATCAGAAGTTAGAAAGCTCATCGATTCCGGCTTCATCCGGAAAGAACAACATCCCGACTGGGTAGCCAACATCGTCCCCGTCGCCAAGAAGAACGGGAAGATCCGGATCTGCATCGACTTCCGTGATCTAAACGAGGCCTGCCCCAAAGACGAATTCCCATTGCCAATCACAGATGTCATGATTGACAATACTTGTGGATTCGAGCGAATGTCCTTTATGGACGGTTCTCAGGATATAATCAAATCAAGATGTATCCCGATGACAAAAAGCACACCTCCTTCAGGACACCTCTAGGGGTATATTGCTACACCGTCATGCCCTTCGGTCTGAAAAATGCGGGGGCAACCTACCAAAGGGCCATGAATGCCATTTTCCATCGGTAGATACGCAAAACGGTGGAATGTTATGTCGACGACATCGCGGTGAAAAGCCGCACTAAAGGTGATCACATAGCAGACCTGAGGGTGGTCTTCGACATCATGTGGGCTCATCAATTGAAGATGAACCCCACCAAGTCCTTCCTGGGGGTAGCCAGTGGCAAATTCCTAGGGTTTGTTGTGACTTCCACAGGAATCCATTTGGATCCGGAGAAAGTCCGTGCTATCCAAGAGATGCAACCCCCCAGAAGCCTCAAGGAGCTCAGAGGATTACAAGGACGATTGGCATACATCCGCAGATTCATTTCAATCTCTCCGGGAGATGCCAACCCTTCGCTAAGCTGATGAAGAAGGGCGTTTCGTTCATTTGGGACGACGCTTGCCAGCAAGCATTTGAGGAGATCAAGCACTACCTCACCCAACCACCAGTCCTGGCAGCTCCGGTATCCGGAAAGCCTTTCCTGGTGTACGTCCGATCAATGGATCATTCTTTGGGAGCTCTACTAGCTCAGAATGATGACCAGGGGCGAGAACAAGCAATCTACTACCTAAGTAGAACGATGATCGGAGCCGAACATCGTATAACCCGATCGAGAAGGAATGTTTGGCACTGGTGTTCGCCATTCAAAAAATGCGACACTATCTGGTGGGCCAAACCATAAATGTCATATCCAAAGTCAACCCCCTGAGGTTACTTATGACAAAGCCTTCTTCACTAAATGGCCGGCTGGCAAAATGGGCCATATTGCTATCACAATATGAGATGCATTTTCTGCCACAAAAGGCTATTAAGGGACAAGCGGTGGCGGACTTCTTAGCTGAACACCCAGATCCCAGGGCAGCCAAACTCTACGAGGATCTCCCAGATGAGGTCGCCGAAGTCTGCCTAGCTCAGACATCGTTCGAAAGTCAAGTATGGCAACTTTTCTTCGACGGTGCATCAAGGGCAAGCCCGAAGGGACACACAGTAGCGGGGGTAGGAGTGGTACTCGTCTCCCCACAAAATTACGTGATTCCCCGAGCTATCTCGTTAACGAGCCCTGTTCCAACAATGTGGCGGAATACAACGCTCTTTTGATTGGGATGCAATTCGCCGATGAGATTGGCGTTAAAAATCTCGAGGCATATGGTGATTCTAAACTCATCGTCAGCCAAGTTCGCGGAGAGTATGAGGTCAGGCATGAAGATCTAGTACCCTACTACAACGCGACAATCCACATGGCCGAGAGGTTTTCAAACTTCTACATCGACCATGTACCGCGCAAGCAAAATGCGCATGCAGATGCACTTGCATCCCTTGCTGCCTCCTTAGCTCTTCCAGCCGGAGCAATGGAGAAGGTATTCGTCTATAGCCACGACCTATACTGCCCAAAAAGTCCCCTCGGAGACTACCAGAGGTCAACGGGAGATCGTCGCGGTAAGGAAACACTTGAAGTGTCAACCGATCCAGAGCTTAAAGACTGGCGATTCCCCTACATTGATTTTGTCTTGTACGGCATCTTGCCCGAAGACACCAGGGAGGCGGCTGCCATCCGAAGGAAAGCCTCCAAATTCTACTACAATGCGATTTCGCGAACATTGTATCGTAGATCGCATGACGGGATCCTGCTCCGGTGCCTCTCATCAAAAGAAGCCCACGAAGTGTTGAAAGAAGCCCACGATGGTACGTGTGGAGCTCATCAACCTGGCCCGAAGCTGGCAAACCGACTCCAAAGATTGGGTTACTACTGGCCCAAGATGGTTGCCGATGCTGTTGCCTATGCCAAAAGATGTCACGCCTGTCAAATACATGGCGATTTCATCCATCAAGCACCAGGATACCTCCACTCTACGACCTCTACCTGGCCGTTCGAAATGTGGGGGATGGACGTGGTTGGTCCTATCAGCCCACCATCATCAAAGGGACATCGGTTCATCCTAGCGATAACCGATTACTTCTCAAAGTGGGCCGAAGCTATCCCTTTGAAAGAGGTGAAATCTTCTAACGTGATCAAGTTCGTGAAACATCACGTTATTTACCGGTTCGGTGTGCCTCGGCGGATTGTCCATGACAATGGACCCCAGTTCATCAGCCAGGCTTTTCAGAGATTCTGCGCCAAGTTCAGAATCCAGAGTGTGTCATCAACGGCATACTATCCGCCCGCTAACGGCCTCGCAGAAGCTTTCAATAAGACTATTGGCAAGCTTCTCAAGAAATTCGTCTCGAAAAGTCAACGAGACTGGGACGATAAGTTGGCGAATGCTTATGGGCCTATCGCACGACTGTGCGAACCCCAACTAAAGCCACGCCATTTTCCTTGGTGTACGGATGCGAAGCCGTCCTTCCACTGGAAATCCAATTCCATCTCTTCGCGTCGCCTTGATAGCGGAAATGACAACAGAGGAGAAGCATCGACAGCGACTCCAAGAATTGGAAGCCTTGGACGACAAGCGTCTGCAGGCCCAACAACAAATCGAGCTTTACCAAGCTCGTATCACCAGAGCCTTCAACAAGAAAGTCAAATCCCGAACTTTCACGAAAGGCGACCTCGTCTTAGCCGTCCGAAGACCCATGGTCATGACGCACAAGACGAAAGGAAAATTCCAACCCAAATGGGAAGGACCGTTTGTAGTAGAGTCAGTCTACTCAAATGGATCGTATCGCCTCATACCTCAAATGGCGATACACTCATGATGCCAATCAATGGCAAATTCCTGAAGAAATACTATCCCTAGATGGCATTCTTCCACCGATCAAGTTAAAAATACACCTCTGATCGGAAACATCCAACGCCTCCGACGGCTAAAGATAGAGGAAAATGTTGGCTTTTAAGTCCAACATAAGTCTTCGACAACTCATCATGCTGAGGGGAATAGCATGGCTAGCCCAACTCAAACGGTAGTTGGTAAAGGCATGACAAACCCGTTGACAGCTGAGGATTTGCTAAAAATCCTAAGGGACACGTTCCCATTTGATCCGACGCCTCCGACGGCTAAGGATAGAGGAAAATGTTGGCTTTTAAGTCCAACATAAGTCTTCGACAACTCATCATGCTGAGGGGAATAGCATGGCTAGCCCAACTCAAACGGTAGTTGGTAAAGGCATCTCAAATCCGTTGATAGCTGAGGGTTTGCTAAAAATCCTAAGTGGACTTGATTCCACTCTTCCCTCCAAAAATCCCTTACCAATTCTCATCCATAGAATGGTAGGACTACAAAATGACCGTCCTGGACCGTCAAAATCCCTTACCAATTCTCATCCATAGAATGGTAGGACCACAAAATGCAATCATTACTATGTTAACACTATACCTCTGGTAATGAATACTCTTTGTCAAGTATAAACCTTGCTTGTTAACTCTGCATAGAGTAACAAACTCTCAAATTTGCCAAGTTAACACTATACCTCTGGCACTTCAAATTCCACTTGTCAATTCTCATCAATAGAATGACAGGTCCTCAAATTGCTCCTATCGCAAGCAAATTCTTGTCAAGTTAATATCACACCTCTGACAAAACTACTATTTAAAGTTAACATTACACCTCTAAGCGGTACCTCGAGTGCCTGTCAAGTTAATATCACACCTCTGACAGTCACCTTTCTTCAGACTTCCATATCGAAGCTGAAATGGACGATGCCAAGTTAACACTACACTTCTAGCATCCGAGTCATTGCTAAGTTCAACAATACACCTATGGCTATGACCTTTCCTCGACTTCTTTAAGCCGAGACGACTAATGCCAAGTTCAACATTACACCTCTAGCATTACTATCACTGTTAAGTTAAACATCACACCTATGACAGTGACACCCTCAGTTTTCCCAAATAAAACTGAGATGCTGATGAGTTAGGTTAATATCACACCTCTAACTCACATCCTTGTCAAGTTAACATTACACTTCTGACAAGACTACTTCTAAACCGTTAAGTTAATATCACACCTCTAACGGTAAAAATCTTACTAGATTCCCCACGAGTCTAGTTTCATTTGATATTCTCCCCAACCGAGTATCAAATTCATTTTGGAGGCAGTGTTGGTTAACATTACACCAATAAACAATGCTTCCATCAAAATCCCCAGCTGATCTTAAATCAAGTTAATCCCAAATCCTTGATAAAAGTTCACCTTCTCTGGGGGTACGCACTCCACTTGTCACTTTCTTTATAAAGTGGCAGGTCCACCAAAATCATTCTTTTGCTTCTAAAACAAAACATTCAAGACAACAGAAAGAGGCAAAAAGAAAAGTGTCACTTTTATTGATATTCAAGCATATGAAAGTGATACAAAATGCTCTCTTATACAATAAGATTGAGTGTTACAATTAAGGAGTACAAAGAAGTCCCTCTCTCTCTCAGAGGCCGTACTCACTCCTTGAAACCGCATCTGATCCCAGGTGCACAATTGGAACCGATTGCGCCATGGCAATGACGCAAAAGTCGAAAGCGCCCTAGCTGATTAAGCTAAGAGCAATGGTGTTCTTGAGGTCCGGTGGCAACAGAAGGTCCTGCAACCCTTCGTTCAGGCGCGTCTCTTTCCCTAGCAGACCATCCAACGAACATGGGGTCACTCCTGGGGTGAGAGAGGAAGTTTAGGAGTCATCACAAAGGATGCTACCCTCCACTAGGTCCAGCGGCAGCAGAAAGTCCTGCATTCATCACCATCCCTTTCCCCAGCAGGCCACCCAACGGAATGTCCTTGATGTCACTTCTGGAGTAGGGAGAGGAAGAGGATCTTTCCGCCACCGTAACCGCCGGACCACCCTCGCCGATACTCAGCCTATCCGTCTCTTGCACCAGATCTGAAGAGACCTTGGCGAGGGTTGGGTCCTCGTCAGAGATATAATTTAATCTCTCACAAACGACGAGGACCATAATTTAATCTCTCACAAACGAACGTGGAGCAAGTTCGCCAGCCGGTATATTCTTTCTGGGGCCCAGCAAACCTGAAAAAGGACAAGCAAGCCTACCTGCAAAGAATAAGCAAGAGAGTCAGAAAATCTGGAACTCAGTACATTTTTATAAAGGAAACTGAGTATCAGAACGCGGCAGCCATTCAAGACTTCAGACGCGGGAATGACCCGCACAGTCAAACAGACGCAAGTCAAACTGCGCCACGCATAGGATTCAAACGCGGCCTCAGTTTGTACCCGCGCCTAATGCACCAGACGCAAAGAATTTCAGAACGCCAAAAATTGCCATCTCTCTGTTGGGTGAACAAGAGTTGCAAGATTCAGGTCTGAAACGCGCCAAGGCAGTAAAACGCAATGGGCAAAGCCAGCGTCAAGCGCCTGCATTCAGAGAAGTCAAGTCACTGGCACAAATTCCAGAGGAGGAATGCACCGGGACTTCATTCAGATGATCATGCCGAAGTTCAGGCTATACACATCATCGGGGGACATACCAGCAGAGACCTCTGGCCAGAGTTGGCCTCTCTGCACCCAAACGCAGGCGTCCAAGATGATCCGAGAGGGGGTTCTTCTTGAAGAGACCAAACCGAAGCGTGAGAGCTCTGGGTCATCTTCATCCTCGGAATTACCTTCGTCCATGGAGACGGAGTCCCTATCAAGAAACTCTTTTCTGAAGAAGGTGGGACTTCTCAGAGCAATCCAAAGAGAAATAATCCAAGCTTGGATCATAGAAGGGGAGCGCACTCTATTTATAGGCAGGCCCTAATAACTGCCATTAATGGGGCGTTAATTGGAACCGTCACGCACGATTGTCAAAGCCCAGTGGAGGATTGACGCGTGGAACGCCGCTTTGGAAACCGTCGCAAGCACCGATTTTCAACCGCCCGTGTCGGTTTTGCATTTAAGGGCAGTAACTCCTGAGTCCAATGAGGAGTTGACGCGTGGATACCTGCTTTGGGAATCAACGGATGACTCGGAATCCCAATCGACAGTGGAGACCTGACGAGCAAAGATCTCCTAAAATCTTTTGAGTCAGATCACATTAGACGCAGATGGGAAAGCCGCGTCCCTTCAGCAGACAAGGCTGCATCTCTTGCGTCTGTCCGATCCGCGCAAGACAGATTTGCGTTATTCAGAGCTGCGTCTCACCTTGTGATTGACGCTGCGTCTCACCCCAGGGACTGACAGCCGCGTCTTACTTTACGGATCAATGCCGCGTTCATCTTTTGATTGACGCCGCATCTCATCAAGGAGACCGCGTTCCGATTTGTGATTGACGCTGCGTCTCAGTAAAAGGACTTAGTAAAATCTAAGTTCCGGTAGACTGACGACCGCGTCTCACCCTGTGATCGACGCTGCGTCTCGTCAAAAAGGCTTGGTGAAATCTAAGTCCCCATAGATTGATGCCACGTCTCATTCTATGGGATTAATGCCGCGTCTCGCCAAGACCGCGTCTCATTAAAAGAACTTAGTCCTACCTAAGTTCAGTAATCACGACTAGTGATCAAGAGTTGGACTCATCCACAACAGGACAAAGAAATTGGGACAAAAGCTCTAAAGAAAACTTCTATTATATCAAGAAATGATAGAAGTGGATACAAACACTCTTAATAAATAGAGTGTCCCTTTTCTTTACAAAAAAAAAAAAAAGAAGAAAAGGCTAAATGTCCTGGTTCGCCAAGGAACGGATTTGTTCCCTAAGGCGGTGAATCTCATGCTGGCGCGTCCTCTCAGCCTCCATGATAGCCCGGTCCCGCAGCTCCGCCTCAGATAAGAAATTTCTGGCAGCCAGCTGCATCCGCAGAGATTCCACCCTGGAAGATTGTAGGGATAGACTCTCTTCAGCACGCGCCGTAGCAGCCCGTTGCTCCTCAAGCTCCTTTTTGAGGGAAACAAGTTTCTCCTCATTTAGCGCAAGAACAGCTTCCGCCTTGGCGATAATGTCCCGAGTTCTGAGGATGACTTGCTCCGTGCTCTGCACACTGAGCTCAGATTCCCTCGAATCTCCGGCTAATTTTTGAAATTCAGCCTTGGAATATTCAAGGTCACGGACCTCGGCAGCGATCTGTGCCTCCGCCTCCTGTCGCTCCCGTTCCTGATCAGCTAGGAGCCTAGTCAAGGTGGCCTGGGCTTCATCAAAAGAGCCAGCATCTTCCAAAGATTCCAGCTCCCGCAGGTTATCTCCAAGTTGCTCTACCACCCGTAGGCATGCCCTGGCAAGTGAAGGGCCTCCCGTCAATTCGACGCTCACGGCCATATTTTCAAGAAGCCTCTGGGCGAACTGGAAGGTGCTGTGTCCACGGAAGATGAGATCAATACATGATCCCATCGAGGTGAAGAATTGTTGCACCATCTGACGTGCCAGCTCCCCCATGTCTTCACCACCTAAGAAGCTTCCCGACCCTTTTTCTGTCACGGGATGAGGGATATAGGGCGGGTCTTCTCGCACAAGAGCCGTGCCGGCCGTCGATGTAGCAAGAGCAAGACTACCCACTGGCGCTTCCTGGAGCGCTGCCTCTGCAGGAGCTTCCACGACCAAGGAAGGAGTTGTAAGCACAACCTCTTCAGAAACTTCCACTGAGGATTGAGCTGTGTGGCCTTCTGGAAGGGTGCCGATCGTCGGAATCCCCACCTGAGCCCCCTCAGTCAGAACTGCCTTACTAGGTTCGAGGTCCAGAGGCGTCAAGTCCTGTAGAATGGGAGTCTCCCCAGCTTCAGCAGTAGCCTTCTCCACCGGCGGAGTGAGAGCCTCCTCAGCCTCAATGGTTGTTTCCCCTCCTGGCAAAGGGGAAGGCTCCCCAACTTCAACAGCTGCCCCCACTGAGGTTGTCTCGGCAACCGAAGCCTCAACTCCCTCGGGCTGAGCCCCGGTACCTCCAGCTGACCCTGCAGTACAAAAGAAGAATGTTAGAACATCCTCTTCAACATGAAAAGAGAGAATTAAACAGAAGGAGAAAAGAATACCTTCAGTGGGAGCAATTGTCGCCAGTGACGATGGCGCCATCGAGGGCTCACCCTCATGTTGTTTCTCCTCCGAGATGTGTGAGAACTTACTCGGGTCAGGAAAAGCGGGTTCATGGCCGTAGTCGACTTTATCTTTAAAGTCGCTTTCCGTATCAGACGCGGAAGACGACAGTTCAACGCAAAGGTCCTCGGTGACCGGGGCCTTGCCACCAATCACCCCAGTGGTAGGACTAGGGTCGATTATCCGAGCGCTGGAAATGAAGACACTAGGAGGCCCTGACCGTTGTGCCTTGTCTCTCCCTTCACGAGCAGAAGAAGGCTCGAACCGAGCTGAGAACCCTGGAATCTGGACATTCCCTCCCACGAGCTGTTCTTCCTCGTCAGCTATAGTGGGTTTGTCAACCAATTCCCCCTCTTCCGCAATCTTACAGGTCCCTCTGTGCGACCTAGGAGCACGGATTAAACCGGGGAGATTTTTATCCTCTGGCGGTTCCTCAACCATGATAAAGAGGTCTTCAGGACAGTCCTCAACTCCAGCAGAAATGCCTTCTGAGGGAGAGACTTCTGTTGCTAAATCCCTCCGAGCCCTCTTCGAAACAGGACCAGCAGTTGAAGTGGGACCCTGACGACGCTTACTCACCAATTCTTGAGCCTTGGCGGTAGAAGGCCCCTCCTGTGGCCCTAGCTTGGTTCTACTCCGGGTTACTCGGAGCTCCTCTCTTGAGCCTCCCTCAGCTTCTCTCTGAGATGCTCTCTCCAGCTCTTTCTGGACCTTTAAATACTGGGTGATCATGTGCGAGCATTTGCCAGACTCCGACTGTGTTTTGAGATAGGCATTAATGCCCTCAATACCCGTATACCCGGGGGCAAAATCCGGTGACTGGTTTACCCGAGAATACCAGGTGCAGAAAGTGAAGCTGGTAAGGTTCTTCGGCTCCTCGACGGGCAAACGGAAAGTTGCCTCTGTCCCCCCAGCCACGCTATAATACCAGGCTCGAGCACCTTCGCACAAATTCCCATTGAAGGCAAGTTGTGTATTCGGATTGCCGACATAAAGCTGAGCATAGCCAAACTGTCGGGCAAAACGACTTGGCATATACGGTTCGATAGTGCAGGAAGTCCCTTGGCGAAACAGCACATATCCTGGTCGTATATTGATCAACCACCGGAAGACTCCCGCAGACAGTTGGGTGAGGTCATCCCGACCTATAGAATCAGTGAATTGCTCACCAAAGGATGCACCAGGAATCCCAGGGAAGCAGCGGTTGAGCTGGTAATTGGCGGCATTTGAGAGACGTCTCCGAATATAATATATATAGGTGTCACTCCAATCCGAGTTTTCCAGCCGCCTCACAAAAGGGACAGGACTCGTACTCCCACGCGCCGTTGTCATCAGAGAAGGGCAATGCATCACGTACCAGGCCATGAGATACGTGTAAGGCAACTCCATTCGGGGGTTGGGGCGCCTTGCCGTCGGGTTTCCCTCTGAGTCAACATACGGCTTGCCTTGAGAGTCGACAGTCCTTGGAGCCTCGCATAGTCTCTTGGCTAGCGCCCGCAACCCGCTCTGAATGCCAGCCGCCACGGCCGGAAGAAGGGCTATAGGACGGCCATGGGCCAGGAGCACTGCTGGGTACACCACGTCGGCAATAATGACTTCATGTGGCCGTGTAGGTACCACGCAACGCTTCAACCACAGCATCAAGAAGCCCGCCAACAGCGCTCGACTAGAGATAGAAGCCCGGGCCCGATGATGATAGCTTTCGAAAAGCGTATCAGGTTCGAAGCCGTCCTCGTTCGACCCAGTGGTGTAAAAGCCCTCAGAAGCTTGTGCGACCATGTCGTCAACTCCCTGTTCAGAGAGGGGAGCCAGTCGAGTTATCGAATGATCCTTCTTGCTGACATTGCTGAATAAGTAATTGGCCCAGGATAGATGCCTAACTCCATGCGTCCTCCAACCGGTTACCTGACCACAAATATGGAAGTGGCACATCACTTCCCAATAGGTCTCGTACACCTCAGGGGAATCCTTCTTTATAAGGTCAAGCTCCCTAGCAGTCGGGACATATTCTTCATAAGGGAACTCCCCCATCACCAGCCCCGAGACCTCATGCAACTCATGCAGTGCAAGGCCCATTTCTCCAACCGGGGTAAAGAATGTCCCCGTCTGAGGGTTGTAGCGCTCCAAGATCCCGAAGAAGTTGTGAGAGCTCATTGGGATGCCCCATTGTACGGCCCTGACTGCTGAGTATAATCCCACGTGCTCAAGCAGATCTCCAAGATCGGAGAGGGCGAAACCCACCATCCTGCCCCACCAAGAATTCTCCGTGGAGTGGACCCATCCTGGCAAATGGAACTTGGCCGGATAATCACCCTCTGCTTCTATGAACGAGTTGAGGAAGGTGGTGGCAAGCTGCGGGATCTCTCCGACTGGAAGCTCAAACTTGCGTGACCCGGGAAACAAGCCGAGGACCGTCCGGTCATGGCAATCATGACGGTATACGTTCTGGGATTTGAAATTCCCAAGGGTAATCTCAGAGATATCCCGGGACACGTCCCACTTCATCTTCCGAAGGACGGACAGATGTTGGAGATAAGACAACGGGAGCATCCTCTCCATGGCTGGAAGGAAGTATCTCCTCTCCCCTATCTGACGGAGCCACCTGTAATTCCCGTCATACATTGGGTTGCCACCGTCGCTGACATGATCTCCAAAGAAGAAAGCAGGCTTCTCCAGCTTGATGTGGGTATCCGTTGCGAAGACTGCATCGGTCATGAGCACCCGAGAAGTCCTCTCATCAACATGGGCAATCATTTTCCTACGAACTGGCGACCTATCAGCAGTCACAGGTAGGGTCCTTCGCAGTGCAAAAGTCAGACGGTGGTCGGCACCACCCACGCGTCCAAAGTGGTGCATCTTGGCGAGTGAACCTGAAACATGCGGCACTGCAAAAGAAAAAGACACTTGGTCAGATACTTTGCCAAAAATAAGGGAAGACGCTAAGTGTTCATAATTCAAAACGCAGCCGAGACATTGGACGCAGGAGTTATCATCCGCGTCCAGACCTGCGAACTTGCACCAAAACGCAGAAGAGATACTGGACGCAGGAATTTTTCGAATCCGCGTCCAGACCTGCAAAGCTGCGTTCTGCAAACCAAGACTTATGAAAATTCTAAGTACTTGGACTCAAACGCCAGATTCTACAAAATCGGCGGTTGAAGACACAGAACGCAAGGATCAAATCCGCGTTCTGCAAACCAAGACTTGTGAAATTTCAAAGTGCTTGGACTCAGACGCCAGCGCCTGATGGCACAAAACGCGGCACAGAACGCATGGATCAAATCCGCGTTCTGCAAATCGCGTCCAGAGACCTTCACAATTAGAAATATTCTAAGTGAAGGACCCAGAGTGCAGAGTTCACCAGCGTCGGATCATCAGGCCCGCGCCCCGGTTATCATCTCAAGGACAGCGTCCGAGAATCAAACACGATCTTGTGTTAAAGGTCCATAGGGTTCTATGAACATGTTTTAATGGCGGAACCCACACCGAAGGTGCATTTTTACCTCGGAAAACACCCTCCTGCGCAGAGGAAGCATCTTTCTCAGCCTCGGCGACGGTCGCCCTTGAGGTCGATGCAGTCGGTTTCGTCTTGGGAGCCATTGAAGATCAAGAAATCCGAGCGAGGAGATGAATAGTTGAACAGAGAAGGAAGTTCTTTTTCTCAGAGAATGAGTTCGTTCGGAGAAGAAGATACATCTCTCCAACTGTTGCCTTTTATAGGCACGGAGATTCGCGAAGATACGCAGCGTTTGGCCCAACAAACGCTGCAGCGAATCGCTGCCTGACGCGTGGAGCCAAATCATTGTTTGAACAGGGAAGATCATGCGTCGCGACCCCGCCACAAGTCAGAAGTTGACACGTGGAGCAGTTCATTTAATGAACCGGGGGATCCGCGCGCCAAAAGGCGAAATCTCGCCGTTTCCCCAGGCCAGCTGGCGGCGTAATCATGACATGGCACAGGCGCACGCCCCAAAGTACGCAGCTCTTCGGTGGACATGCCCCGTCAGCATCATCATAAATGCATCCAGAAAATCGCGTCTGCATTTCAAGAGATGCGTCTCTCCAAAGTCCGCGTCCCCTCAAACAGGCCAAACATCGCGTCTCGCTAAGAAGTCGCGTCTTTAAAGCAATCTCTGCTTTTTCAAAAAGGAACCTGCGTCCAGTCTCTTGCTTCTGCAAAGTCAGTTCAACAGTACACTGACGCAAACAGACAACCAACCACTCCCGGCCAAAAGCGCACCCGTGACAGACTAAAAGCAATCGGGGAGGTCTAGACTGTGTATCTAGACACTCAACACGATCAACTCTGACGGCTTCAAAGAGTTCAACAGTACACTCACGAAGACCAATTCCAGATAAGATCAAGCCCGAAGCATCAACAGTCCAGTCATAAACGCGAACACGGCTAAGATCCAAAGTATTCCGAAATCCGTCCCATTCAACTGCGGAATATCAGAAACTTTGGAGGGGGTTCTGTAGGCTGTCTAAAAATGACTAACAGACCAGCCATTAAGGAAGCAGTCTCAAGCTCTAGACGCGAGGAAGCGAGGCCCGCGTCTCAGCATTAAGACGCGTTGGCTCTACACCCGCGTCTCAACGTCCAGACGCGTCGGCCCAAAGCCCGCGTCTCGACATCAAGGCGCGTCGGCCCGACGCCCGCGCCTCAGCGTCCAGACGTGAAGGCCCGAAGCTCGCGTCTCAGCATTAAGGCGCGTTGGCTCGACGCCCGCGTCTCAACTTCAAGGCGCGTTCGGCCCAACGCCCGCGTCTCAGTTGCAACTGCCCTGATTGCGGGGCCAGTCACCGCGCATGTAGCGGGTAGTGGCCCCTCATTCGGGAGCGTTTTCAGGAGGCACCTTCACCCCCTGAGACCCCTATAAATAGCCTTGTTTGCTATGAGGAAAAAAAAAAAAAAAGGTTTTGGGAGAAGATCGAAGCTTTGGAAAAAAAGGTCAAGGCATCATCAAGATCGATCGAATCCAGGCAAGAGGATCATCAAGAGGGAAGCACGACTTCAACAACAGACAGAGGGAGGAGACTCTTCAGCGAGCTTACTGAGTACTAGCCGCTCTTCGCCTACCTCCTCTTTGAGAGTTTTGGTAGACGGAGCTGAGTTACTCTTTCTACCGACCGAAGAGAAGACCCCCGACGGTCCAGGACGGTCATCTGGTCAACGGAGAATAAGATTCACTCTCCATCGCCACACGAAGAACCCAGCCTTAAACAAAGGGAAGATTCAGACATCCTCCCTCCCTTGTAACTGGAAAAGAGGGAAGAGTAGTTCTTTTGGTTGTAATCGTTTCGCTTGAATCAAGGAAATCTTTTACAGCTAAAACCATTTTCTCCGACCACCAAATTTTCCGGCGCGTACAATACACACACGTTTCATGATTTGGATTTTGGTTTTCATGGATAGTAGATCAAAACAAGTTTACTTTATTTCTATGTATATTAGATATGTTCTAGATATACATACATGGTTTAACTTGCTAAACAAACTTAATTTGATATCCCTATTCATGTGTTGAAAAATCAAGTTTGGAAAAATACAAGTTTTGATTTTTGATAAAATTGGCAAGACACAAAAATGAATTGAATATGTTGATACATGTCTTGAAACTTTTATCACTTGTTTGAGTTTTGATATAAAATGATAAAAATATTTTTGGTGATTTTTAGAAGTATTAAAAGATTTTTATAAAATATTTTTTTCAAGTTTTCAAACCCAGTTTTCAGGTCCAGGACTCAACCAGTCGACTTAGCCAGGTTATTAGTCGACTTGGCTGAAGTCCGGTCGACCGGGCCGGTCGACCGACGTGCACAGATCTGTGCACGTTTGGAGTCACTGGGACGGTCGACCGAGCAGGTCGACCGGGTCTGAGAGCTCTGCTCTCGGGTTGTTTGGGTCGACCGTGCCGGTCGACCGGGCCGGTCGACCGCAGTTGCCCAACGGTCATATTTCTGACCGTTGGCGGTCGACCGGGCCGGTCGACCGCTGCCTGTCAGAGCTGCCAGCTCAGCTCTAACGGCTAGTTTTCTGTTGGGGCTATAAAAACCCCATCTCTTTGGGGATTTTGGCCAAGTTTTTAAAGAGAAAAAATTCTGATTTTCTGAAGTGTTTAAAAGAGTTTTAAAAAGAGTGTTTGGGGCTTTAATCTTTCAATCTTTATTGTTTTAGGTTTTTGAAAAAATCAAAGAAAAGAATATTTTGGGAGATTTGTCTTAGTTTTCATTCTATATCTTTTGCAAGAATTTTCCCAAGTGTTTTTCTTTGTTGCTTGTTTTCCAAACACCTAGTTTTCCACACTTGAGCTATCATACTATCCTAATCCATTAGGATCTTGTTTTTGTGGAAAAAGAAAAAGGAAAGAGGTTGTGGTTGAAATAGACAACCTATTGTAAACCCTTGATTTCTTGGTTGCTCCCTCTTTGGTAGAGGTTGAGGTTGTGTAATTGGGTTGTTGGTTTGCTCCCTCTTAGGTAGAGGTGGAGATTGGTGTTTGTAAACCCTCTTCGGTAGAGGTGTTGGTTGGTTGTTGTATTGGCTACGGGCCTACCCCTCGGTTGTGAGGTGGTTATTTGAGAGAGGAGTTTGGTACTCCTAAGTGTTGTAACAAATCCTCTTCGGTAGAGGTTCCCTCGGTGGGAGATAATAGATTGGAAATCCTACACGGTGGTGTAGGCGGGGATGTAGAGCAAGGTGCTCGAACCTCGAAACATATCTTGGTCTTTGCGATTGATCCATTGTCTCTCTAACTCTCTCTCATTTATATTGTGCAAAGCATCATTCATAACATCATATCATTTCATATTTGCTTGTGTTGAGCATAATTCATATTGCCATATCATATCTATTTGCTTGTATTGCCTTGCATATTTCATATTGCTACATATTGTATTTGCTTGGCTTGCTTGTGTGTGTGCCTAACTTATACTTAACCTACAAGAGCTTCACATAGCACCTCAACCCATTCAAGGGGAATCAAGAGGAGTTAGTCCAGAGCCCTTCACGGGGAATTCGGCTACACTTGTTGTGTTGTATTAAGTTTGTGCAAGATTTGCATTAGCTTCCGCATTTAGCGCACTTAGTCTTGCATTTGTATTCTAGATTAGCACTTACACCTATTCACCCCCCCCTCTAGGTGTTTTTCAGTTTCATGTACAGATATACTTAATTATGGAGTGCGACCATAATCGCAGTTCTATCAGTTCAGAGTAATTAGTACTGCGACCATGGTCGCAGTTGAGAAGAAAAATAATAACTATTTATTTATAATCACAGAGTGCGACCATAGTTAATTTCTTAATAAAACTTGCAGTTATCTTTAGTAAATCATTATATTTCTTATCGTATGATTACAATATTTGCGTGCAATATATTAGGTCTGCAATGATGGCATGCGAATAAGGACAGCGATTGTGATTGCAGTGCTAATTGATAGCATGTTTCGTCTATTATTTCTATGCGAATAAGGAATGTGACTAGGGTCACAATCGTGATATAAGATTGAAAGTTATATTATATTAAGTCTGCTATCATGGTCGCAGTGCTAAAAGGTTTGCGGCTAGGTCGTAATCGTGACATAAGATTGAAAGTTTTATTATACTATGCTGCGACCATATGACTGCGACCATAGTCACTATGTCAATATATTTTTTTGATTATATTTTTGAATGTATGTGTACTGCGACCTTGATCACATTTATAATATGCATTAAGAATAAAGCATTTTTTAGTACCAACACCGACCATAGTCGCAGTTTATTAAAAATTGCATGAAATATTATCTAACCAAACTGCAAATATTATGGCAGTTACGAGAATATCTGATTTATAAAATATCTACAAAAAAAATCATTAATCATTATATTTCATTATTTTTTACATTGTACATTTATAATACAAAAAAAATATAGGTTGTCCCACATCAAAATTAATTTTTCTATTTATTTCAGTTTCTTTAATGAAACCTATATGAATTGAAAATAATACGAAATTAAACAATAAAAATATATATATTACAACTAATTTTTTAGGTTTTACGCATGTTTTTTTACTTTTTACTGCTGCTGTTTTTTTTCCTTATCAGCTTGAGCCAATCTTTTTTTCTCTTATATTTTCGTTGTAGGAGAATTAGGAAATTTATAACTGCAAATAAATTCAACAGAAATTTTTCTGTAAACTATAAATATTTTCGGTAAAATGTTATTGTGGATGAGTTTTTATTAGTTTATAAGTAAAAATGAGGGTATTTTGGTCAACTTGATTGACGATTTTTTAGGCGGGAAATTTTTAATTTTTTTAGCGCCTACATTCTGCCACCGATATGTGGCATAGATTCGCCCACGTCACCGTCGGCTGAGGAACTCTCTCAGCTGGCGGCAAAGGTACATATACCTCTATATATATAATATTACCAGCTGTAAGGTAGCAATATAAAAAAATAGCCAAATAGCATTACTCTTTCCAACACATTTACTTTCAATATATTAAGACCTGGGAAGCAAAGAAATATCTAATTGCTCATTCTCTTCAACCAAACAACTTTCACAAAAATTTAATATTGCCAGCTGCCGGCTAGTTCTGTTCAACCTCACCCAACTAAGTGCACAGCCAAAACTGAATGGACTCATAAATAATGAAACCGTGTTGTGTTGATACTCGCCTCCTCTCTTGGTACTCATATATATATATCCAGTTTGCAGATATCTCATATTTATGATCGTTAGTTGGTTGAGTTAATTGCAGAGCTCGTGTATCCTTCGAACCTATCTCCAGCTGTCTATTGCATTTAAATACATCACAATTACTTGTCTCTTTTCTTCATTATGCCCTCTGCTGTCTCTCTCATTGTGTCCAATGAGCTCATGGACCTCAGAACTCTTCTTCGAACCAGCTCGGCCCAAAGCAGCAGCATCTGCAGCACTGCAGAAGACGAGCGGATAGAGTGGCTGAGATCTCAGCTCATCGGATACGGCACGGAGTTCGATACCCCTTTCGGAAAACGCCTGCTCACCTACGCCGATCACACCGCAACCAGCAGATGCCTGCACTACATTGAGGACTACATCGTCGAACAAGTCCTCCCTTTTTACGGTAAGAACTTGATTGAGTTTATGTTGCGACTTCTGAAATTGACAGCCAGGTTGGTTTCTGCGCAGGCAACACGCACACAAACGACAGCTTTGTAGGGATCAAGACAACGAGAATGGTGCGCGAGGCGACCGACTACATAAAGAACTGCACCGGGGCGGGAAGCGGCGACGCGCTCCTCTTCTGCGGCTCGGGCACCACGGCCTGTATCAAGAGGTTTCAAGAAGTTATAGGAGTTGCGGTCCCTTCGACAATGAGGGAGAGGATATTGGAGGATTTGCACCATGGAGAGAGATGGCTTGTCTTCGTTGGGCCATTCGAGCACCACTCCAACATCCTCTCGTGGCGGCAGAGCCTGGCGGAGGTGGTGGAGATTGGGACCGATGAGGACGGGCTTGTCGACATGGAAGAGTTGAGGAATCAGCTTGAGGCACCAGAGCACGCGAACAGGCCCATGTTGGGGTCATTCTCGGCCTGCAGCAATGTCACTGGGATCATCAGCGACACGCGGGGGATCGCTCGGCTGCTCCATGAGCACGGAGCGTTCGCCTGCTTCGACTTCGCTTCAAGGTGTGAAATGAAAATGGCGCTTGAAAATTCTGATTGTGTCATGGTTTGAAACTCTGGTATTCAAATTGCATTAGTATACTAAACAAGGAAGGATGACTTTGAAAATATGGAGGGTTGACACGTAATTTTAATAGATACAATTCAATCATGCTAGCAAATTAAGGAAAGAAAATAAGTTTAAGTACTTTGAAATTGTCTTAAAGATATAACAATCACATTCAAATCTTAGTTTGCTGCTGATCTGTATCCTAGTTGATAAAATTAATCCCTTGCTAACATTTGACTTTGTGATGGATGCATATCTTCAACCTTCAAATTCTATTTCAGGTTGAGATGTTGCTTTCCAACATAATTTTTATTCAGTTTATGAATCTCACAAGGAATGTAACCAAGCATTACTAAATAAAACAAGTCACCTACCATATTAGTCTCCAATTTCAGATATATTCAATTTTTCAGACTTCTTTTTCTGTGAATTTCACAACAAGGAGTTAATTAAATTGCACCCTAATTGGTTAAAATTTCAAAACTTCAGTGGCCCGTATGTAGAAATCGACATGAGGTCAGGCGATGTAGAAGGATACGATGCACTTTTCCTCAGCCCACACAAGTTTGTCGGAGGACCTGGATCGCCCGGCATCCTTCTGATGAACAAGTCCCTCTACCAGCTGAGAGACTCTCCTCCTTCTACTTGTGGAGGAGGGACTGTTGGCTATGTCAATGGCTTCAATGAGAAAGTGAGCTAACAACATACTGGAACTGTAATGTATCCGCATAGTCGAAATTTCAGGCTTCTTATAGTTACTACTGTTTGATTGATAGGATACATTGTACCACGATGACATTGAGGAGAGGGAAGATGCAGGAACTCCACCGATCATCCAAAAGATTCGCGCAGCATTGGCATTCTGGGTGAAGGAGTATATAGGACATGACCTGATTGAGCTCTACGATAGTGTCTATGTCGATTCTGCACTGAGAAGGCTACTACTGAATCCGAACGTATGTGTTTTAGGAAACTCGCGTGTCAGGAGACTCCCCATTATCTCCTTTCTCGTGTTTCCTGATGACATTTCCCCAAGAGAAATGGACTCTGAGCTTGGTACTGGTAGTGATGAGAGAAGAGATGGCTACAAGTGTGGAGAGAGATGGAACAAGAAAGGCAAGCCCCTTAATGGAAGGTTTGTGGCGAAGCTGCTGAATGATCTGTTCGGCGTCCAAGCTCGCGGTGGCTGCGCTTGTGCCGGTCCCTACGGTCACTACCTACTTGGAGTAGACGAGAAACTCTCTCTTATCATTAGATCTCTCATACAGAAGGTGATCAACACATTTTGGAACTTGGACTAAAAAATAACTTGAAATGCTCTGTTTTGATATTTGATATACTCATAGAACTAATTTCTTCACCATTTTGACAGGGTTACAATGGTCTGAAACCAGGATGGACTAGAATTAGCTTCTCTCACTACATGCACAAGGATGAGTTTGCATTCATCCTCGACTGCATAGAGTTCATTGCAGCTTATGGCCATCGGTTCCTTCCTCTGTATCAGTTCGACTGGGTGACTGGCGACTGGACGTTTAAGAACCGAGCTTACAAGCATCACCTTATGAAGGAAGATCTGACATTTGCATCGAACGGTTTTTCTAGCAGTTGCACAAGGCACAGAAAAAGGGGAGGGATTCAGAAGCCAACGAAGATCAGTGCACCTGCTAATAGGCTTCGGGGTTACCTAGAGAGTGCACATCGCATTATGCTTAGCTTTCCTGAGTGTCATCAAACAATGATGGTTCCTGAAGACATAGACCCAAGAATGGTCCTGTTCAGAGTCTAATGCAGCTTGATCTTGTTGTATAGCGTACACACAGTCATATTTGTAAGTAGAACAATGATATAGACATGGTGAAAGAAAATAGAAATTATAGTATGACAGAAGAATTTAAGGTCATTTTCTTTTCTTGTTCAGAATAGAAATCAAATTTACAGATAAGAGACTCTCAATGCATGAATAATTTGGTTGTTGTCAGTAGAACAAACTGATTCTATTCTTCTTGCAGACATATGATTATCTACTAATTAATACAAGCATAGATGAGCACATTTTGGTATGAAGATCCTTATGTTGATGGTATTTTATTCTAAGTTGTTTTAAGTCAGTTTGAAGATATTACCCACAAAAAAAGTCAGTTTGAAGATATTTTATTGATTTTTTAACAGAGTAATTGTTTCTCACTGTAGTGGTCAATTTCTAACGCACACTAGGATCAAGACATGTGTTCTCCATCAGAACTGCCTGAAGACATCAATAATAAAAGCCATCTGAACATTTCCTCCAAGCATCCCCTCGCAAAACATTATTCTGTTATATCCCGAGATCGTTCCTTCTCCCGAGGAATCAATTGCCCCGAAGATACTCTTCTTTCCGAGAACATCGTCAACTAAGACCAGTTCTTCCGTCCTGAGTAAGGCGGCCTCTGCAACCAATTTGATCGATTTTGGCCTATATTTATAGAGCTCTTTACACCGCCAGATCAACACACATTTCGCACGACTCTTACTCCAGCGCGGACTGTTACAGAAAGTGATAGTAATCGCTCTCGCAATCAAGGACAGAGTCCCAGCCGTTACGAGAGAATTGTAACATGCAGATCATGCGATTATTGAACCCGCTTGACCGCACTGCAAATGAAAGCTCTACTAGCATAATACGCTGGGAGATGGACAAGAAATGACAAGTGACAACCAAGAAAAGAGAAAAAAATTCACAATCTGACCTCCCACTGAATACAAAAAAAGCCTTCCCCAAGTCAAAATTCCACTGTATCATGTGGCAATCATAGAGTTGCAGCTCTGTTAAGTTCACTGTAATCCTTTGCAAATAGTGAATTCTCTATTTCTTCCCCGTGATTTTCTTAAATTGGGTTTTCATTAAAAAAAACATGTGTCTTTGCATTGTTTTTTTGCTCTCTCTTAGATCCAGATTACAAATTGAGGTGTGGATAAATTTCTTCTGAGAATTTACCCCCTACATTTTTTGTGCTTTCATTGAGATCTGAGTCCATACACTCAAGATCTCTCCTTGTTTAACTTTTCTCAAACAGCCTCCTACAGATCAGCGATGGCCCCACGCTAGCGAGTTACCGACAGCATAACATCTAAAGAAAAGGCCAAAGCAACCATCAAGGGCATGGCCTCCAAACTGATCAACAATCAACCACTCACGGAGGGCACTGCCTCCATCTCGTCATGAGAACCAACCGCCAGCTATCAACCTTCTCAATAGCAAGAAGATCAGTTGTTTCAAATGCTCTGAGAGATGAAAGAGTAAATGAAGAAATAACAACTATAGTCGAATCGCGAGCGGGCACAGATGACGCTCAATCATGACAACATCCTTCGCGAATAAGAAGAACTAAGGCAGCTTAATCAGCAGCAGCTTCAGACTTAAGTCGTCGCCCTCGAGAGCAACTCTGTATGAACAGAATGTGACACCGAGGACAAAAGGTCCCCGAATCTCCACGCCCTCAATGAACTGATCCAAAAGCGGATCGTGGAGGCCAAGTTGTCTCAGTATCTGACCCCGACCACCTGCCTTCATGACTCCCCGCTTTCCAAGGATATCCAAGAATGTGAACTTCTGAGGAAATTCTCGACTCCTACTTTTGACACCTACACTGAAGAGAGTGATCAAATCCAACACATCCGACATTTTCAAGATAAGATAATGCTCTATCCTGTAACGATGCAGTAATGTGCCTTCCTTTTCCTTCCAGTTTGAGGGGTGCGGCAACGAAGTGGTTCTACTCCCTACCACCCTGATCTCTCTATAACTTCACAGAGGTCACTGAGGCCTTCCTCACATAATATGCTACTCATCAAGAAGCCATGAGGAGTAGCCTTCACCTCCTCTCCGTCAAAATGAGACCAAAAAATAGCCTTAAATAATACATTAATTTCTTCAAGAGCCAGCTCACCAAAAGGTCTCCAATTGTAATGAAGAGGTATTTGCGCTCGCGTTTTAACAGCGGGCTGTACGTCACTCACCCTTTATATAAATAGCTCCTGAAGCACAAGGTTGCCATGATGAGCAAAGCTCTCTGTTGAGCACAACCATACATACAACTAGAAGATGTGATGAAAGCTTTCTCCAACAACTCGCAAAGCCTAGCAGTGACAGAACAAAATCAAAGTCTGTTCGTGAAGCTCCCAATCACGCTCCAGATCAACATCAGAGACAACCTCCTTATAAGAAGCAGCACTCTCTATACTCCCGTCAAGTCCAATCTAGAGCTACAAGCCTATAGAGTGATCCCCTCCATTGAAACTTCTGATCAACGAAGTATTCAATACCTTCAAAGATTAACCGTGGGTCAGACACTCAAAACCGATCTAGCCTAATTTTTCACTACCCAGGTCAGAGGAGTACTGCTCCTCTTACGATTGCAAGAAGCACTAAATCATCCATTACTCGGCGCTCTGAAGATACTTAGAGAAACTCATCCAGTAAGGCTTCCTCAAGGAGTACATCCTTACTCCCGAGGCGATTTCTTGGCAACCAAACACACAGTCTTCCTGGGAGCAAAACATGATCGCCCAGTACAAGACAATTGATTGACTTCCCAACTTTCGTACAAACAGAGTACACTCTTTCAAACCTTCCTTTATGTATTGCATTTATGAGAATAAAATAACTGCTTAGTGCTTTACATTTTGCTGAGAAATCTTCTAGTCACGCGCCCTGATGATGGGATTTTCCCCACTCGGTGGCTACCAACAAAACGCCTGTGAATGAGGTGTACTCCACACGGAGGAGGTTCCGATATACATCCAGTCATGCATCCCGATGATGGATTTCCTTCACTTGGAGGCTGCCAATAAAACCCCCGTGGATGGGGCCTCACACGGAGGTGATTCCGACATACATTAAGCCATGCACCCTGATGATAGGATTTCCCCACTCAGAGGCTGCCAATAAACCTCCCCGTGGATGGGGTATGCCCCACATGGAGGCAGTTCCGACATCTGTCCGCCCCAGTAATGGGATTTCCCCCCACTCTGAGGTTGACAGGTGCTTCTCTGCTGCTGGGATGTGCCCCCACTAGGAGGATTGTATATGTCCACTCCTAGATGGGATGTGCCCCAGCGTGAAAGTGTTAACACAGACATTGACGTCCATCCATTCATACACGCAGATGTTGAAATTTTTCCACTCGGAGGCTACCAATTGTAAATCACCTAGAGGAAGGAATAGGTGATGGCTATACTAAATGGTAAATAATGCGGACTTAAAATTACTTGCTAGCAACCTAGCAAATACCAATCACAACTTAAGAAATACTTTCAAATAAGTAAACAACATAAGTGTGCAAGTAAATAAAAAGAGAGTAGAGTGAAGAGAGAAAGAGTAAGTAATCACAAACATGATGATATGTTCCGAGGTTCGAGCCACTGCTTTACATCCCTGCCTTCAACACTATGAAGGATTTTTACTATGACCGATCTCACTAGATCGTCAACCATTACAAGTTCTCATTAGGACTCAATAGACTCATAAGTCCTCACTCACAGTGTCGCAACACCAACTTGGAGCTCACTAGCTCACTTGAGGTCACAATCTCTACAACTCCTCAATAGAAGAAAATCAGTGGTCTTCACTTGATCAGAAATGACTCACAAGCACAATCCTATAACCAAGATGAGGAGGTGAAACTCTTTGGGATTATGTAGTGAAAATAGCTTGTAAGATGTAGAGGGAAGGCTTAAGCTAAAAATCAAGAATATGAAAATTTGGCTCAAAAAAATCTTTTAAGAAAAAGTTAAATCTTAATGTAAACTTATAAAAAAAACTTAATCTAAACTTTAAAAATCTTGTTAGAGGGTTTTCTATAGTGCCACTATTTATAGGGATGAAAACATAAGTAGAAGACCCAAAAAAATCGTTGGGAAAAGACCCAAAAAAAGACAAAACAGAATATAGCCGTTGAGAAAAATACAGAAGAAAATTCTTCTGTCGATCGACCGGTCGGTCGACCGCCAATGGTCGAATTTTTGACCGTTGGGGATAGCAGTCGACCAGTTGGTCGACCGTTGTTCCCAATTAGAGAACTAAACTCTTTGTAGGTCGACCGGGGCGATCGACCGGACCCAACCGAGAACAAAGTTCTTGCAGTCGGTCAGCCGAAGTGCACAAATGCACTTTGGTGCATGTCGGTCGACCTCTCGATTGCCCGACAGAGCAATTTTTCTCTGCCTATGGTCGACTAGTCGGTCGACTGACAATGGGCCAAAGCAAGGTATAGAAATTTTTTGAAACCAATCTTTTCTTGACAAAATAACTTTTGATCTTTAAATACAAAAATAGAGTTTTAGGGACTTGTAGAATAGTATGTGATCTGAATCAACACAAAATAAAGATAGAACCATATTTTGTAAAAACACTTTTCTAAATCAAAAACTCGATTTTTTTGAAACTCGATTTTGAAAATGATAAAGGGAATAGTTATGAACTCTTTTTTTTAAACAAATAAGAGTATGAAATGTGTGTGTGTGTGTGTCAATCCAAAAAGCTATCAACTTATATCATCTTTGTTTAACAAACGACTATAAATGTTTTCTAAAATAATAAAATTAAAAATACAAATCCTTATATAATCGTCTCTAGTATACTTGATCCTTGAGTTCTTCTATGTGCTTAGGTTCTGAAATCTACATCTTCTTGGATTCCAAATGATGGAGCCAAAATATAGCAAATAGTTAACCTGAAACTTTGTTAAACAAAATTATTAACAACATAACTACATATGTTTTGTTATCATCAAAACTAGGGCTAATGGCCTTTGGGTCAATAATCTCCCCCTTTTTTATGATGACAAAACACATGGAGTTATCACAAATAATTTGGGAAGAGACTTCAAGCGAAGCTCCCCCTAAATACATGTACATATCAAAATATGACATATAAGTTAGATGCATCAATAAAAGCATTTGAATAAGATATATCAGTCAAGCTCTATGCAACCCATCTATGCATACTGATTGAGATTTTCTTGCACACAAAAATAAAGAATTTTAGATTTAGAACAAGATGTGCAAGGTGCTCAATTCTAATCTGCGGTAGCAATGGCTATGCGGGTCGTGATCCTCAGGGAGGGACTAGCGATGGAAGCGTTTAAGTAAGTTATCTCTTTTTTATTTAGTTTGTTAGTTACAATGGTATTTACAATGAGAAGTATGGTATTTACAATGAGTTGGGAAGAAAAGAATGAGTTGGAGTTAGTGATCTAAACTAAAATTACAAAGAAATAAAACTCTAACACATACGTACCTCTTCGCCCTGCTTACCTTTGATCCATTTACGATGACTTACCTTGTCTTTGAAGGCGTTCAAGTACGGCGTATAGGATCTTCCACCTTCGCGATCTACACTACAAAAAGAAAAGACTAGCAAGAGAAGGCTTGTTCATCTCCATAGGCCATCAAGGGCACTTCGTCGGCTAGGCAGTCTCGAAGCAATCGGATCTCATGGTTTACAAAACATCAGAGAGAAACAATGACATAGAACAAGAATAGAAAAACAAAGATAAAGAAAGAATAGATAAACAATGAAACAAGAATAAAAACAAACCAACCTTGAGTAGATTTTATTAACAATGGGGGAAAAGTAAGACTTACACCGATGTCACCTCAGTACAAGTATGAACTTCTTCCTCCATGAAAGCATCCTCCACTCTCAGTTACAAAAATTACAAAAGAAAACGAAAATAAAACCTAACCTACAACTAGAAGAAAGCCTAAAAACCCTAGCTTTTAGCTCTGTATTTTCTGTCCGCCCTTCTCGGTTGCTCTGCAGGGGTATTTATAGGTGCAGAAGGAAGTAGAGTCCCAGAACGACTCCTCCACGAAAACTGGTAGCGGGATAAGACAGGAATGCCGCGGAAACGCGGCTTGGGTCGCGTTTCCGCGGGCACGTCATCTCTGCTGGCCACGCGCTTTCGCGCGTGGCCTCCTCTGTTCCGTCCATCTGGTCGTATCCTTCTGGAAGCTGCATCCTGACTCTTTATTTGTGGATTTCGGGATAACTTGGGAAGCAAGTTATCCTAAATCCAAATCTTTTATCAACGAATTTGTTATCCTTCTTTGGCTTTTATCCTCATCCTGCAAGTATTTAGGGTTGAATAGAAGTCTATCCTTCCCTCTTCTTTTGGTATTTGCAACTATTGCCCTTAGTAATTGCAATTTTGACATTTAATAATTGCAACTTTTACATTGGCTTTAAACATAGGCTTTTGGGCTTCTTTTAAGGCTTTATTCCTTTATTTTTATTTCTCAAGGCCTGCACACAATAAATAATAAAATATTAGTAATGTGCATAATTACATGAATAAATATGAAAATGTGATGGTAAATGTAATGATAAAAATGCACTTTTCACTACCAATCACACCCCCACACTTATCTTTTTGCTCGTCCTCGAGTAAAAATCAAAAAGAAAAAGAAAAATTAAACTAGCTAACTCACTTTTGTAGGAATCACGGTTGCACTTAGCATGTGCAACAAGTCGTTAAACCTCTAGGCTACCCTAGAGGACGAGTGTTATCTCGTGAGGGTTTTCAGCGGATTACACCCACAAAATCCATAAAAAGGAAATATTTGAAATATGTTTGAAGAGACTAAGTAATCTATAAGTTTTTAGGATCATCATTTTTATTCATTCTTAGACTTAGTCTTTATAAAGTAAATTGTTTTCATTTTTAGGTAAGGGTCAAAATTGAATTTTTGTATAGTCTTTTTCGTTACCAAAAATCATATGCATCCTTATGAATCTTTACTAGGAATTCTTTAACTTGGACTCTCATGCCCCTTTTTTTTCCTTTAATATGTATAACTCATCTAATTTTCTTTTGTGTAAGTATCAAGGCTTCTTGAGGCCCTCATGCCTAACTAATTGACTATTAGATGGTTAGTACATATATAAGTAATTTTTCTTAGTTTCCTTAGGCTTTTTAATCCACCCATGTAGCGAACTTAAAGTCGGTGGCTCCCAAACCGGTCGGTTTTAGGGCACCGGGTGAGAAAACACCCCTCGGACTCAAATTCGAGTGAACTAGGCCACAAAACTAAGGATGCTTATTTATAAACTCACCTTTATGCGTGAATACTTATGCTTCTTGAGGCACATGTATCCAGCCTAATTAGTGATTTTTTTTATTTTTTTTATATATATATGAGACACAAGGGTCTTTGTCTTAGAATCCTAGATATGTAAATGTATTAGGTATGCACAATTCATTAAGGTAAAAATTAAGACTAATTACTTATTCAATTTCTCCTCCTACACCTAAAAATTCAACAATTTATTTATTTTGACCAAGTTTTTAGAATCCTAATCATGATTTTCCTAATTCTTAAGACTAACTTAGATTTCTTTCAAAAGATAAGTCAAAATATTGTCCCTTTTTTTTTAAAATTTTTTTAGCAAATTTTTTTTATTAGCAAAATTTTTTGTTAGTTTCTACCTATGTTAGTATGTTAGTAAAGCCTCCCCCCACACTTATCTCATGCATTGTCCTCAATGTATGAATGTATGCATGTATGCATGAAAAAGAAGAAAGGGAAGGCAGATGTTACCTCAAGGTGGTGGTTCCGGTGGTGGTCTAATTGGGCCAAGCGTTGCTACCCAATCAAGATAATGTGGTAGTTCACGGGACCTACCTTTATTGACCTCTTTTCTATTTACATGTTTACAGTCCCCAGTATGAATAGGACATGGAAGATCCTCTCGTGAAACTTACTTCCTTTACATGACCAGTCCTGGAAAATCATCACAGAGTCATGGTCTATACCTATGTCCAACAAAAGAATGTGACTTGGTAGAATGATTGACTTGGACTCAAGAATGATAGGTTCAGGAACGAATATCGACTAAGGAAAGAAACTTAAATCAAGTAAGGGTTCAGGAGTCGAGCTTGTTTCAAGAAGTGTGTCCAAGTCAAGAAGTTGAAACTCAAGTCCACAATCATCTTCCCACAATGGAATGTGACTCAATATTGGTGATTCAAGTTCAGGAATGATAGGTGTGGGAATCAAATCTGACTCTAAAAGATTACCTAAGTCGGGTAACAAAACAGAAGTCAATATTGATTCGGGAATTTGAACTTGATCACAGATTTGAGAATCAAAGTCACATATCTCATTCGGTTCAATCTCATAAAAATGAGAACTTGCCAATTTGTCAATGAGACTTTCAAAAGTATGAAATTGATCAAGTTCAATATGATGATTATCAAAAATGGGTGATTCAATTTCATGATCTATAGGTTCGGGAATAAATGTTGGCTCAGAAAATTGGTCCAAATTGGGTAAGGATACCGGAGTCAACATAGATTCGAAAATGGAAACTGAATCGCAAAGTTGGGGATCGGTTCACATCTCATTGAAATTAAAACTAGCCAATTTGTCCAAGGATTGGGGTTGAGCAAGTTCATATTGATGTGATGAAATTGAATTTTGATCAAGGTCTTCTAGACAGAATGATTCTTGGTTCCTATCAACTTGCTCAAGAATGTTGAAAAGTCTAGAAATTTAATCATTCATTAAATCTTACAACCGATCCACTTTTTCTTCTAACTCATCGAATAGATCAATGGTGGACTGAAATCTTAGTGATGTGGGAAGAGACGTATATGAAGATAATGGTTGAGCAGGTGGTTGACCATACGGCTCAGGGGTATTGAATCCCCATTGACTCTGTGAAGAGTAGTGATGATTATTCCAATCTTGTTCATAGTATTGGGACTGGAGCATGTAATGATTCGGATAAGACCAATCTGGCACACTAGGTTGGTCAAAGTTATGATATGCCGGGTTGGTAATATCCTAATAAGAGGTTGGTGTGTAATATGGATTCTCATTAAAGTTGAAAAAATTGTTGTTATAGGCCATATCACACAAACACCAACAAAGAAAAAGAAAACAAACAAATAAGCAAACAAAAAAGAAAAAAAATTCTATCCTAAGTTAGGGTAGACTTATGACCTAGACGACTCCTAACTGGTTAGACTGTCCTCGGGAGGTAGGGTGCAGACTTTGACCACAAGTTAATCAGCCAGGTCAGAGCAAGATTGGTGGGAGTTTTTCCGTCAAAGACGTTCCTTAATTAAATAACCACCATCTTCGGGCTTTCGGCCCTCAATCCCCTTCCTAGACACTGATTTGGCAGGAGTCAAATTCTAACACTGTTCTCCCTTAGGATAATCTCCTAATTGAGTCCGAGATGTCCCTAGGGCCAACGTCTACTCATTTTTAGTTAGGCTTGGGTTAGTGAGTGAGGAGATTGTTTGTGGGCCAAGGAAGGGTGATGAAATCCCCACCTTATCTTATTTATAGGACAAGCCCTTAAATTTTTTTTTTGTGTACGTGTAAAGCAGTAGACAAATATTCACTCAAAGCAGAAAATCAGCCAAGGTGCTTCCTAGTCTATATGCAATACGAACGTACCTTGTCTCCAGCACTCTTCAACAGAAATTAAAAAATTAAATAGACACGTGCCTAAGATGCAAGAGTCTAATTTTTTTTTCAACAAATGGGTTACTGTTAATTAATTAGCAGTGTGCAGGTTTATCACAGAGAAACTTTTAACAGAGCAGTAAATCAGATTTGCACGTAGCAGCAACCTGCAGAAAACAGGGTAAGTAGTGAACTACTCAGGCCGTGAAAACGCGGCTTTTCCGCGGAACCGCGGCTCTTTAATAGGTCCTGTTGCTCTGCCTTCAAGGGCAGAGGCACAGAGTTGCTATATGTCCTTGCTTCTTGTTAGTTTTTCTATTCTCCAAACCTGCAAACAGAAAGAATAAAAGAATTAGTTAATAAATTTTTTTTAGAGATAAACTTACCGTCCTTCCCCGGCAACGGTGCCAAAATTTTGATTGAGATTTTCCTGCACATAAAGAATTTTAGATTTAGAACAAGATGTGTAAGGTGCTCTAGAGTTCTTAGTCTCAATGCTATCCGCTGTAGCAATGGCTATGCGGGTCGTGATCCTCAGGGAGGGACTAGCGATGGAAGTGTTTAAGTAAGTTATTTCTTTTTTATTTAGTTTGTTAGTTACAATGGTATTTACAATGAGAAGTATGATATTTACAATGAGTTGGGAAGAAAAGAATGAGTTGGAGTTGGTGATCTAAACTAAAATTACAAAGAAATAAAACTCTAACACATACATACCTCTTTTGCCCTGCTTATCTTTGATCCATTTACGACGACTTACCTTGTCTTCGAAGGCGTTCAAGTATGGCGTATAGGATCTTCCACCTTCGCGATCTACACTACAAAAAGAAAAGACTAGCAAGAGAAGGCTTGTTCATCTTCATAGGCCATCAAGGGCACTTCGTCGGCTAGGCAGTCTCGAAGCAATCGGATCTCATGTTTACAAAACATCAGAGAGAAACAATGACATAGAACAAGAATAGAAAAACAAAGATAAAGAAAGAATAGATAAACAATGAAACAAGAATAAAAACAAACCAACCTTGAGTAGATTTTATTAACAATGGGGGAAAAGTAAGACTTACACTGATGTCACCTCAGTACAAGTATGAACTTCTTCCTCCATGAAAGCATCATCCACTCTCAGTTACAAAAATTACAAAAGAAAACGAAAATAAAACCTAACCTACAACTAGAAGAAAGCCTAAAAACCCTAGCTTTTAGCTCTGTATTTTCTGTCCGCCCTTCTCGGTTGCTCTGCAGGGGTATTTATAGGTGCAAAAGGAAGTAGAGTCCCAGAACGACTCCTCCACGAAAACTGGTAGCGGGATAAGACAGGAATGCCGCGAAAACGCGGCTTGGGCCGCGTTTCCGCGGCCACGTCATCTCTGCTGGCCACGCGCTTTCGCGCGTGGCCTCCTCTGGTCCGTCCATCTGGTCGTATCCTTCTGGAAGCTGCATCCTGACTCTTTATTTGTGGATTTCGGGATAACTTGGGAAGCAAGTTACCCTAAATCCAAATCTTTTATCAACGAATTTGTTATCCTTCTTTGGCTTTTATCCTCATCCTGCAAGTATTTAGGGTTGAATAGAAGTCTATCCTTCCCTCTTCTTTTGGTATTTGCAACTATTGCCCTTAGTAATTGCAATTTTGACATTTAATAATTGCAACTTTTACATTTGGCTTTAAACATGGGCTTTTGGGCTTCTTTTAAGGCTTTATTCCTTTATTTTTATTTCTCAAGGCCTGTACACAATAAATAATAAAATATTAGTAAATGTGCAGAATTACATGAATAAATATGAAAATGTGATGGTAAATATAATGATAAAAATGCACTTTTCACTATCAATCACATACCAAGAATACATAATTACAACAGTGTATACACAAACAGTTTTCTCCAAACCAATTTATAACCTCTAACCTCCAAAACAAGTGGTAGATGGTTGGTTTACAAAGGATACATAAAAATACAAACATACCACATACCACACACAGAAGATATGTATCAAATATATCAACAGAAAGAAAGATATACATAACTTCTCAAAGACAATAGTGATATTATAAAATAAGTTTGTCCATACATAGGTTCATTCCAACCTCAAAACAAGTTACATACCACAAAATAAGTACTGCAATATAAAAACACATGTCCACCAAATACTACAGGTTCACAAATAAAAACTCAAATAAAAACACCCAAGATAACTCCCAAGGTAACTCCATGGAATCTCTCTCCCTCTTTTTGTCATCAATAAAAGCGATCAATCTTCCTGAAAGTCGGGACCTTCAGGAGGAGCCGGTGCTTTGGAAGGAGCTGGAGGAGGTACCCAACTGTCAAATGGAGGACACAACGTAGAAAGGGGCTGCGAGTGTCATCTCAGAAGTGGAACAGGCCAAGCATTCCTACTGTAGGTCTCATTGATACGAGTCTGGAGATAGCGAATAGAAGCGCAGATGTACTGCAGGTCATTGTTAACTCTGTGCTTCATCCTTTGAAAATTTGCAGTTATCTTCAAGTCATGCTCCCGAAGCTGAGCAGAGAGTGTTGAGTATGGACCAAAAGAGGCTGAAGAGGTTGAAGAGGATCCAGGGACAACAACAAGAATGATAGGAGGGGGCTGAGAAGCAAGAACACGCTCCCTAGCATGCATCCTCTTTAGGAGAGTGTTGTTGATATCAACAGATGATTCGATAGACCATTTATTAGAAAGATCAAATTTTAGTTATTTGAGGAGGCGGATAATGAGCATTCCAAATAACAAGTACCGGTTTGGGATCAGAAGATGCTCAGAAGCCATGTAATCGATGATGAGATTGGGAATATTAACTCTAATGCCTTTCAAAAGCCAATAGATCAAGAGGGAAGTAGAACCCCCTACATGACTATATTCTCCTGATTTTGATAAGAGATTATAGAATATGATTTTGGCTAGGACTTGAGCGATGAGTGTATAATATTTCACCTCCTCATTCCTAACTAAAGCGGGGTTATTATTTCACCTCCTCAATCCTAACTAAAGCGGGGTTGTCCTCATCGTGAAGCAGAAAAGATGCAGTGAGGGCAGAATCACCATCAGGATAATCACAATCTTAGAGATCAACATTGTAAATATCTACACCCTCATAGGAGAGGGTAGCAGATACACAAATCTATCTAGAAAATGTTAATGCCATTGCCCAGAACCTAGATATGACGTGATTATTTTGGAAAGTCAAATTAGAGTAAAAATAGTGCACAAGCTCAGGATAAACTGATTCCTTAATGGTAACGAGATATTCAAGGGAGCTGGTGTTCAAAATCCTTGCTAGATTTAGGTGTTCAAAATCAGCAAGCACAACTGTTCTACCAAAAATAACATGCCTATTATGAATCACTGAAAATTTATGAGAAGCATTTTGAGAAATAAAAGGGTTAGAGGATGATTCAAGTTGTTTACCCTTATCAGATCTAGCCATTTTTTAGTGGTGAAGATGATAAACAAGGATTTGGCATGAAATATAGAAAGATTTTTAGAAAAATTATGAAATCAAGAAAATTTTGAGAGATAAGAGATTATACCTTGAAAAAACCCAAAATTCTCCTAAAACCAAATAGATCTAAAGTGTTGAGGAGAGATCCAACTAATTTTAAGGTTTAATTAGAGATTTGAAGTGATTTGGGAGGATAAGAGGGAAGAAAAATAGGGAGGAGAAGAAGAGGGGTTCGGTGGAGGTGAGAATATGAGAGAGAAACAGATTTTAGGGCTTTTAAAAATGGGCTAAACAGTAGCAGATCCGACTCACGATCGACCGCCCGGTCGACTAGGGTCTAACCGAGAGCAACTCGGTTATAGGCGGTCGACCGGCTTTAAGCCAAAATATTTTTTTTGTATAATAGGTTACTCTGGTCGACCGCCCGGTCGACCGAACGTATTCCAGGTTAACTCGGCCGATCGGGATAACCCTAAAATAGTTTTAAAAGGTTGAACTCTAAGGCTTTTGAAAATTATTTTTACTTGCATGTCTTTATATATAAAATAGAGAATAATCACCAAAAATCTTATAGGCACGAAAAACACATCAAAATGATATCAAAACATTTTTATTTTATTTTATTATTATATTTTACAATAATTAAATCATATATTAAGCTATTAAAAACAAGATATTGAAGGTGAATACCCTTAACGGGTTCTGAACTTCTCCTTGTCATTTCTCTAGATAAGAGTTGAGGCGCGTAATTGTTATCTTAATTTATTTCTTCAATATAATTTAAATACAATACCCAATAACAAGATAGATATATAAACAATATATATATATATATACACACACACACACACACACACACACACACACACACACACATGTATATGAGCAAATAAATTAATCTATATACATATATATGCAAAGATATCTATCAACCAAGTGAGCATGGAAAAATTCTCTACATATGGGCAAGCAAATCATGGGCTAGTAAAGAACAAAGCAATGTTAACGAACTAGCTCAAATATAGGCAAGCTATAAAAGCAAAAGATAAATATGTATACACAACTAAAGCATATTATAAAAGAAAAACTAGCTAATCTCACGCATATAAAGATCTAGTTAGAAATGAAATTTTCAAGTGGAAAAGTTACCAAATCATGGGCAATCTCTAAATCGGTCCTCTTGATACCGATGCAATGTGACAGTTGATCCTTTGAGTTTCGATGCATCCACCGCCAAGGCACCATCTTCCCCCATGTCTTGGAGGAGGACGACACGCCTACATCAATCAAATTTGGTGTGTTCTTTACTATCCAAATCTTTTTAGGTCCTATAGGATTAGTACTTTCTCGAACCCAAATATTTTTATTTAACATATTTGACTTAGCATAATAAAATTTTGTTAAATGGCCTTTGCAGCCGCAATGTGCACATGTGTACACTTTGCCATACATGAAAGCATGCTTATATTGATGTCTATGTGCATGTTGTGCATGTTTTTCGTGGAGTGTGTTATGAAAGAGGTGTATATTTCCTTTGATTTTTTTTCTTTGGAAATATAGGAGCAAATTCGCTCATGTCAAAAGCAAATTTTTTCAAAGTTGTATCCAAAATATCAATACATTTTTAGATATCCGAAAATTTATTTTGTGTAAAAGTAATATTAAGGCTTTTACCCGTACAAACAAGTTTGTATTTATCAAAATTCTTTTTCATTTTCTCAAAAGAAATGGATAAGTCATTTTTCTCTTTAACAACAATTTCTAGCTTATTCATTAAAAAATCATTTTCCTTTTTCAATTTTTTATCTTGTGCAAGAGAAATTTCATATCTATTTTGTAATTCTTCAAAAAATTGTTCAAGATCATTCATAGTTAAATCATTATCTTCTAAAGAGGTTTCGAGATTTACCATGAAAGCTTCCTCTCCGTTTGCTATGAAGCAAATATGTGCAGCATCAATCTCCTCTTCGGAATCCGTTTCTGAATCATCCCAAGTAACTACCATCACCTTCTTCTTCTTATCCACATTCTTAGAGGTAGAGGCTTGAAGTGAGGGGCAATCGCAATTAGATGGCCCATCTTCTTGCAATGAAAACAAAGGCCCATCTCCTTCTTCTTCTTTTCGAATCTCCTTTGATGTATTCCTCTTCAGAAGTTGCTTTGTCTTCCCCTTTTATAAAACATCTTGCCCACTTTCCTAAAGAGCATGACAAAGTCCTCATCACCATCTTTCAATGATTCTTCTATATCAAAGGATGATGGAGTATCCATGAAAGCGATCGCTTTCTTCTTTGGAGTCTCCCTTTCTTCTTTCACATTCATTTCTATCTCATGGATTTTGAGATTTTCAAGGAAGACAGAAAAGTCCATCTCCTCTCTATCATTGAGCTCCTTGAGGGTTATTACCTTGACTTTTCAAGCTTTAGAAAGAGCTCTAATGATCTTCTGAACCTTTTAGTCATTGTCAATGGTGTCACCTAAAGAAGATAATTCATTAGTATTCTTGGTGAACCGAGTAAGCATCTCATCGATACTTTCATTTTGAAACATATAAAAATTCTCATATTGAGAATGGAGCAAGTCAACTTTAGATCTCTTGACTTGCGAAGTTCCCTCATGAGTAATGATCTTATCATTCCAAACCTCATAAGCGGATTTGCAATTAATTACACAAGAAAGATTATCATCATTTAATGCTTGTGTAAGTGCATATTGGGTTTTAGCATTGGCCTCATAGTTCTCAGTGGTTGCTTCAGATCATGTATCCTCATCATTGTGAGGTTCAACAAATTCTTTGGTAATGACCTTGGCAGTGCTAACTCCTAGGGACTTAAGGAATATATTCATTTTGACCTTCCAAATAGGGAAGTTTAACCCATCAAATTTGGGTGGGGACTTGATGCTAGAGAAGTCGTGTGATGTCATGAAAACAAGCATAAGTGCACAAACAAATGACAAATGAAACAAATGAATATAGCCAAATGAAAGGACCTCCCTAAGGTGGTTAAACCAAAACTAGGGTTAGGCTCACCAATTGGAAATCATCTAGGGGTGGTGAATAGGTGATGGCTATACTAAATGATAAATAATACGAAATTAAAATTCCTTGCTAACAACCTAACAAATACTAATCACAACTTAAGAAATACTTGCAAATAAGTAAACAATAAAAGTATGCAAGTAAGTAAAGAGAGAGTAGAGTGAAGAAAGAAAGAATATCAATCGCAAACATAATGATATGTCCCGAGGTTCGAGCCACTATTCTACTCCCCGCCTACAACACTATGAAGGATTGTCACTATGACCTATCTCACTAGATCGTCAACCATTACAAATTCTCACTAGAACTCAATGGACTCACAAGTCCTCTCTCACGGTGCCGCAACACCAACACGGAGCTCACTAGCTCACTTGAGACCTCAACCTCTATAACTTCTCAATAGAAGGAAAACGGTGATCTTCATTTGATTAAAAATGGCCCATAAGCACAATCCTATAAGCAAAATGAGGAGGTGAAACTCTTTGGGATTGTGTAATAGAATAGCTTGTAGAGATGTAAAGGAAAGGCTCAAGCTAAAAATCAAGAATATAAAAATTTGATTCAAAAAGAAATCTTTTAAGAAAAAGCTAAATCTTGATTTAAACTCGTGAAAAAAAACTTAATCTAAACTTTAGAAATCTTGTTAGGGGATTTTTCTATAGTCCCACTATTTATAGGGATGAAAACATAAGTAGAAGACCCAAAGAGTGGTTGGGAAAAGACCCAAAAAAGACAAAACAGAATATAGGCGATCAAAAAAATACAGAAGAAAATTCTTTTATCGGTCGACCGGCCGATCGATCACCAACGGTCGGGTTTTCAACCATTGGGGATAGCGGTCGACCGATTGGTCAACCGTTGTTCCCAACCAGAGAACTGAACTCTTTGTCGGTCGACCGGGGCGGTCGACCGGACACAATCGAGAGCAAAGCTCTTGCAGGCGGTCGACTGCCTGATCGACCGAAGTGAACAAATGTGTTTGGTGCATGTCGGTCGATCGCTCGGTCGACCGACCGAGAAATTTTGCTTTGCCTACGGTCGACTGATCGGTCGACCGACAATGGGCTAAAAGTAAGGTATAGAAATTTTTTTGAAATCAATCTTTTTCTGACAAAATAACTTTTGATCATTAAATATAAATAGAGTTCTGGGGACTTGTAGAACTAGTGTGTGATTATGGATCAATACAAAACAAAGTTAGAAAATATTTTGTAAAAACACTTTTCTAAATCGAAAACCTAGTTTTTCTGAAACTTGTTTTTCTGAGACTCGATTTTGAAAACGATAAAGAGAATAGTTATGAACTCTTTTTTTTAAACAAATAAGAGTATGAAATTTTGTGTGTGTGTGTGTGTCAATCCTAAAAAGCTATCAACCTATATCATCTTGGTTTTAATAAATGATTATAAATCCTTTCTAAAATACAAAAAGTAAAAATACAAATCTTGATATAGTCTTCTCTAGTATACTTGATTCTTGAGCTCTTCTGTGTGCTTAGGTTCTGAGATCTACATCTTCTAGACTTCCAAATGTGTGAATCTTGTGATGAACTAAAATGCAATAAATAGTTAACCAGAAACTTTGTTAAAAAAATTTGTTAACAATATAACTACATATGTTTTGTTATTATTAAAACTAGGGCTAATGACCTTTGGCTAATACCAATAAACCCTCCGTGGATGGGGTGTGCCCCACATGGAGGCAGTTTTGACATCCGGCCATGGGATTTCCCCCACTCGGAGGCTGAAATGTGATTTTGCTACTAGGATGTGCCTCCACTCGAAGGATCGCGTCTGTACACTCCTAAATGGGATATGCCCCCACGTAGAAGTGCTAATGCATACATGACTATGGGCCTTTCTCGGTCATCTTACGGGAGCTGAACCCTCTGTTATGGGATTTTTCCCACACAAGTGCTGACATTCAATTCTCTGTTGCTGGGATGTGCCTCCACTCGGAGGATCACGTCTGTACACTCCTACATATGATGTAACCCACATGAAAGTGTTAACATAGACATGCCTAGGGGCCTTTCTCGATCATCCTATGGGAGCTGAAACCCTCTGTAATATTTCTAGTTAGAAATACTGTATTTTATTTTCCTATAGTATTTATTTTACTTTACTGATTATTTGTTATTATTTTTTTAATTAACTTAACTAGTTACTCTTCTTCTTCTGATTATTATCACATAAGTATGCAAATTATCTTGAGATATAAAATATTTATTTGGCTTTAAATATTATTAATATTAATTGTTGTTATCAGTAGTAATTGTTATTATTATTATTTCATTTTGATTATAATTTTTTATTACTAAATTAGTGTTATTATCATTGCTGCTATTATTATTGTAATTAGTATTGCTATTACGTGTTGGTATTATTATTATTAATTATTATAAGTGTTATTATTATTGTTGTTATTATTATTCTAATTAAAGTTATTATTATGTAGCATTATTAATACTACTATTATGGATAATATCATTACTAATACTATTTTTATGTGTTATTATTAATTATCATTATTAATATTGTCAATTTTATTGTTAAGAATTATTGTTATTATTAATGTTCTGTTGGTATTGTTATTATTCTCCTTCTTTCATTTTTTCCCACACCCATTATCAATTATCATTGACCCCATTACTCATACTCATGTTCCACCCATTACCTTTTTATCAATACCCAATGTCCAATACATTCGCCATGACCCAAATCCATTATCTAAACCCGCAACCCATATCTTAATCCTATCTATTAAATCCCAACCTAAATTCTATATCATGTCAAATCCTAACTAATCAAATATTCATCTCTTAATCACCTTCTAAACCTAATCCCTAACCAATAACAAATCTTCATCTCTTTCATCACCCCCACATTGCAGCAACACACCCCACCTCCCCTATTCTCCATGGCTGTGCCCTCTCCACGGCGACGACAGCGCACCACGTACAGCGCACCACGTACAGCCGAGAACCCATCCTTGGAGTAGCCCGCCTTACGCCGTCACATCCGAAAGGGCCCATGCACAGCCGCTCTCAGGCTAACCTCCACCTCGCCAGACCTCTGCCAGCAACTCCCTTACAAGCCCCGACGCCATCACCTGGCTGTGAGCATCTCCACTACGCAGCCTCAAGAACCCTGCTTCTCCGACCCGTCCTCCTCTCCACCTTGCGCTGGCAACCGCAGCCCAGCATTACGCCCTTGCGTGCCTCCTCTCCCCCATGGTAGAGCACGCAAACCTGCTCCTTCCCCCTTGGACAGCACAGATTCAGCCCCATGCCTGAGACCCCTACCTCCCTTTGGCACCTCTCTTCCACCTCCACCCAAGGCCAAGCCACGCCATCACCCTCAGCAACCCTAGACATATGGTAGCTCTGAACTGTGCCTGTCCAGTGCACTCCCCTTAGCTACCCCAGCCAAGCCCCATCATGTCTTGGCTGGGTTCTCCTCCATCAGAGAGCGCTCGCGACTCCCCGATCCCCTCTGATGAGTCTCCTCAACATTCGCCTCCTCTGGGCCTCCGCCTCCGCCGACGAGCATGACTGACCGACTCCCTCTCCCCTGCATGCGTGAGTCCCTTCTTCTCTCCCTCTCTTTAATTAAATACATGCATAGGTATTATGTATATAATAATGTAATGTGTGCTTAGCTAAGTGTAAGTTGAGAGCTTATATTTAAATGTATGTAGTTATGTTTATATATTTAATTATGTGGGTATGTGTTTATTAATGTGCATGGGTGTTAATGAGTGCATGAACGTGTGTGCGTAAGTGTGTGTATATATAAATATATATGTATGTATATTAATATGTATGTATGTGAGTGTACACGTATATGTTGTGTGTGAAAGTACACCTAGAGGGGGGTGAATAGGTGTACGGCTAATCTAATAAACTAAATGTGGAAATTAAAACTTAATTGCAATTACACTTAATGCAACCAACGAGTGTAGCCGAATTCCCGGTAAAGGGCTCTGGACTAACTCCTCTTGATTCCTTTGAAAAAGAGTTGAGGTGCTATATGAAGCTCTCGTGGTTAAGCACAAGTGAGGCACACACAAACAAGCCAAGCATATAATTATGAATGATCAATATGAAAGATGCAAAGCACAATAGTAGAGATAGAGAGAGTAAAAGTTAATCGATCAAACGCAAACACACGAATATATTTCGAGGTTCGAGCACACAGCTCTACGTCCCCACCTTCACACAGAAGGATTTCCAATCCACTTGTCCACATAGGACTCCCACACAGGGAACCTCCACTGAGGATTTGGGGTAAATACAATATGGAGTATACAACTCCTCTCTCAACCAAAACAACCTCTACACTTAGAGGCAAGGCACAAAGCCACAACAAACACCACCTCACACAAGAGAGGTAGGCACTTAACCAATACAAATCAATCAACTCACACTTGAGGGATTCAACCACAAACTCCACCTCTCACTAGAGGGAGCCAAACACCTCTCCAAAATCAACCTCTACACAAGAGGGATAACAAAAGTAAGGAGGGTTTACAACTTGGTGGTATATCTCAACTAGAAACCAATTTTTTCACAAATAAAAGATCCTATAGATAGGATAGAATGATATAGCTCAAGTGTGAAAAACAGAGAGTTTGGAAATCAAAAACTCAAAGAAAACTATTGGGAAAAAACAACTAGGATAGATTAAAATGAAGATCAAAACCAATCACAAAGTTTCTCTTTTTCTTGAATTTTCCAACCCTTTAAAACAAATAAAGATGAATCCTTTTTGGCTCTAAAAAAACTTTTGAAAACTTGTATAAAACACTTGTAGATAGGAGAATTTTTGCTATTAAAAATCTTAGACAAAACCTCTCTCAAAAGGGGTATTTATAACCCCCAAAAGGAATCTGCCCGTTGGCAGCAGACTAGGCCAGAATTGGCCTTCCGGTCGACCGGCCAACGGTCAAATTTTTGACCGTTGAGCCATCCGGTCGACCGCCCGGTCAACCGGGCCCTGAACCAGAGAGCAACGGCTCTCTGGCCGGTCGGGCTACCAGGGCAACCCGAGAGTGGGTTGCCTTCAGTCGGTCGACCGTGCGGTCGACCGGCCAACTGACACGGCTAAGTGCACATCCTTGTGCATGTCCGGTCGACTGCTCCGGTCGACCGGATCCTGGTCCGGTCGACCGTTGCGGTCGACCGCCAGAGCCTGGCAGAAATGGGATTAGGACTGAAAAACTTGGTTTTTAAATACAAAATTAATCCCATAAATTCTCTAAAAATCCACAAAAATAGTTTTAGTATAATACATTGATATACAAACTTGCGTGAAAATTTTCAACACAAATTTCAAACTTTTTGAACCATTTTTGTGACTTACAAATTTTGTCGAAAACCAAAAACTGTATTTTCTAAAACTTGAATTTTTCAAATGGAAATCCGATTTTTCCAAAACTCATTCAAATACAAAAACATGATATTTAAACAACTTTAAGCATGTTGTATATGGTAATACTCCAATATACATATAAGGATATATATCAATGTTTTTGATATTAAATCCGAAATATGTTTTGTTAAACACAAAAGTCCAACCACATGAATAGGCATATCAAAAGTTTGTCTAAGATATGAAGCATACATGTATATAGAACAAATCTAATATACACTAAACCATGTAAACTTGTATTGATCTATCTATTCATGAAAACCAAGATCAGTTAAACCAAAACTGAAAACCAAAACATAAAACGTGTGTGTGTTGTGAACTTGAGCATATCACACTATCTAGTCCTTACAAATGGATCTAAAATAAAATCTAAACTATGTACCGAAGTCTTCTTGACGAACTCCGTCTTCAAGCCGACTCGATCCAAACCGTGATCCACCGAGCTTGACTCCGATGAGTGCTAGATATGACTTTGTTACTCGGGCTCTTGAATCACCATGTGAGAAGCTCCAAAACTCCTTTGTTGAAGCTAATCACCTACTAATATCTTGGTTAAGTATCTGAAACTAAACATCACAAGATTATTAGTAAACATAACTACATGAGTTAATCATCATCAAAACTAGAGTGTAAGGCCTCTGGGCCAGCAATCTACCCTTTTTGATGATGACAAACTCATGGAGTTATATATGCATGGATTAAAGTTAAGCTTCAAAGAAGCTCCCCTTAACTCATGCATAGCAATAAACAATAAGATATGCAATGAATACTAAATATGAATATGCATCAACATGCATAAAAATAATGGAATGAACATGCTCTTGATACTAAACATGAAATAAACATGCTCTTGATACCAATAAAAATTTCAATAAAAAAAACTTAAGCTCTTGATACCAATCAATTCAATAAAAAACTTAAGCTCTTGATACCAATCAAGGCCTCTTGATACCAATCAATAAAACAAAATTCTTAATACCAATTGAAAAAATAATTACTAAACAATAAACATGCATATAAACTCATGCATATAAACTCAAATACTTCTCCCCCTTTTTGTCAATCATTAACAAAGGGGTCAAAGAAAAATAATATTCTCCCCTTTTGTCTTAAAAAAAATATCAATAAGGGGTGAACTCAAAACAAAACTTTCTTGATACCAATTGAAAGAAAATAAATATATCAAATTAGTGCATCATAATATCAATGAAACAAAATATACCAATTGAAAGTACATAATTGAAAGTACATATGTGGTACATAAAACAAATATAGATTTAAATACCAATTGATACCAATTGTAAGTAAATACCAATTAAATACCAATTGAAAGTAAATAAATCAAAATTTTGATATCAATAAAACATACCAATTTTAAGTAAACTTATAGATAATCTTGATACCAATTTGTAAAGATTAGTACCAATTGAAAGTAATTTTTCATTAAAAGCATATGATACCAAAAAGAATCAATATTTTTTTTAATTGTTTTTAACATAAAGTATGGGAGTAGAATACCAAACCAATTTAAAGGTGAAATATAAATTTTTCTCCCCCTTTATGAAATACCAAATAAACGATGCATAAGCTTGTATAAGATACCAAATGAAACATAGTCAATTGAAATAAAATATTCATTCAAGAAATCAAGCTTAGCATAACCAAAATTTGTGCTCAAGGATATAGAGATATAGTAAGCACAAATAAAACACATATATGAGTATACAAAAAGAATATCAATAGTGATACCAATTGAAAAGATCCAATGATACCAATTGAAACACAATAAGATTAAGTATATAACTCATATTATCTTTTCACCCATTTCATGCATATGTTTTAAAAGGATTTTCAATAATAAGCATACAAGGCATGGTCGCCCAACCAACCGCCCTTGAATGGAAAGGGTTTTCAAAAATAGGTTTTGAAAATAGTTTAGCATAATTGAAAACTCTTCCAAATGAAAAATACGAACTAGTTATAAGAAAATTTTGTAAACTAGTACGAAATCCTTCAAGTAAGGAATAAATCGAAAATAAATTTCATGAAACATGAAAATCACTCAACAATTGACACTCAAAAGATATAAAGCTCATATATGACTCATGAAAACAAAATCATGAGAAAACCTCTAATAATGTGAGTGTACAAGTTTTTGTGTGAAAGACATAATCATGAAAATAGTCAATTCAGCTCAATAAGAAATTCCTTAAAACATGAAAATCATCAAAACGATTTAATCTTCAAGGTATATGTATGTCATGTTCAAACTAAAGTATACATACATATCCAAACATAACGAGTCCACAAAAGTATATGCATGAAGGCAAGTGGCTCAAGGATGTATATGTATATCTAAGAGTTTAGACAAAATGGACATATACATGACGTTAAACATAATCACGAAAACATGTAAAATAGGGAATACAAGTCAAATGCATGAATCATCAAAACTAGACTATACTAGTACAACTAATGAGTACAAATAAGCGTTCAAGCACAAATATATAATAGTCTATTTGTGGCTCACTAGTTGTACAAGTATATATCCTAGTTTTAATGAAAACAAACATCTAAACAAGTAATCAAATCATGAAGCATAGAAGTCAAAACAAAAATTCATAAACATACATATAATCATTATGTACATGTACATGCATAGATCTAGGACATACACATTAGTTAAAAATAAATGCGAGAACATAAAGATATAAATCCATATTAAACATGGGCGTCTCAATTACTAATCATGTATATCACTATTCTAATAAACATGACATATGGCATAATGAACATAAAAACATGACATGCTAGAAATCAACAATAAGATAAGCATGTAAATATAAATGGGAGTTAGAGATCGTTACCAAAACCATGAAGGCAACTCTCCAAGTCTCCAAAACAAGGTGGTCCTCCCACCAAACTCCCCTTGAAAGTGATGCATCCAAATAGTCCTCTTTAAGCTCGGAACGCATCCACCTCAAGGTACCGTCACTCTCACGTCATGCGAGAGCCCACACCTACATCAAGTACAATAGGGGTAGTCTTTGGTACCCACACTCTTTTGGGTCCATGGGGTTAGTTCCTTTCCTAACCCAAACAAATTTAGTTGCTAAATTTACATCATGAACTCTATCATAGCAAAATTTAGCAAGGTGGCCCTTACGTCCACAATGTGTACATGTGTACACATGAGCATACATAGTGTGATGGTTGTGAACGTGTGAAGCATATGTATGCCGTGGATGGTCTGCATGTAAGATGGAACTTATTTCTTTCGAAACAAAGATTCCAAACGTGTATGGTTCAAAGCACAATGGCTCAAAGTGGAACCCAAACAATCAACACTTTTCTTCAAAACATTTATATCATTTTCAATACTTGAAGATAAAGTGGAGCATGCAATATGTGAGCTAGATTGTGACGCTACACTAGCATGGCAAACATGTGTATCCAAATCATTTTTCAAAGAAACATTTTTCTTTAAACAATCTTTAGATTCTTGTGAAATCAAATTTATTTTATTTTTCAAAGAATTATTTTCTTTTAATACAAAATCAAGCTTTGAAGTTAAATCCTCATTTTTCTTTAAAATAATTTCACAATCATTTTTATTTTTTAAAATTCATTTTCTTTTAGGGCAAGGTCTAGTTGAGATTTAAGTGAGTCACGTTCACTAGAAATCTCTTCCTTCTCTTATAAAACCAAATCAAGTCTAGAAAGACAAATTTTCATTTTCTTTATTCAAAGCAAAAGTCTTCTTTTTCAAAAGATTATACTTTTCTAACAATTTTTCACACACAATAGAAAGTTCTTCATTTAAAGCATTTGGATCAACATAATCATCACAAGAAGAACTAGCATCATTATCATCTAATTGAGATTCCGAACATACCTCAAGGGAGTCTTTCCCTTGGACCATGTAGCATTGTTGCTCGGATTCTCCACTAGATTCATCCTCCGTTTGGATTGGCAATTGAAGATTGGAGGAGGTCAACGTGTTCCACACTGCAAAGGCTAAATCACAGTTAGAAACCATAGAAAGATATTCTTTATTTAGCGTGCTTCTAAGTGCCTCAAGGGCTTGTGCATTGGCCTCTATATGCTTACTATCACCAAGATAGGTTTTCTTGGTAGCGGCAAGGAAACATGCAAGCCTATGGTTTTCAAGTACATGGACATCCTAAATTTTCACATGTCAATGTTGGAGACATCAAACATGGGAGGTGACAAGCAATCCATGAGTGTGTGTAAACAATATAAATGTGCAAATGCAAATGATAGATTAGCTAACCAAGATCACACTCCTAGATGGTTAAACCAAATATCAGGAGCGTAGGCTCTGATACTAATTGAAAGTATACCTAGAGAGGGGTGAATAGGTGTACGGCTAATCTAATAAACTAAACGCGAAAATTAAAACTTAATTGCAACTACACTTAATGCAACCAACGAGTGTAGCCGAATTTCCGGTGAAGGGCTCTCGACTAACTCCTCTTGATTCCTTTGAAAAAGAGTTGAGGTGCTATATGAAGCTCTCGTGGTTAAGCACAAGTGAGGCACACACAATAAGCCAAGCATATAATTATGAATGATCAATATGAAAGATGCAAGGCACAATAGTAGAGATAGAGAGAGAGAGAGAGTAAGAGTCAATCGATCAAACGCAAACACACGAATATGTTTCGAGGTTCGAGCACACAGTTCTACGTCCCCGCCTTCACACAGAAGGATTTCCAATCCACTTGTCCACACAGGACTCCCACACAGGGAACCTCCACTGAGGATTTGGGGTAAATATAATATGGAGTACACAACTCCTCTATCAACCAAAATAACCTCTACACTTAGAGGCAAGGCACAAAGCCACAACAAATACCACCTCACACAAGAGGGGTTAGGCACTTAGCCAATACAAATCAATCACCTCACACTTGAGGGATTCAACCACAAACTCCACCTCTCACTAGAGGGAGCCAAACACCTCTCCAAAATCAATCTCTATACAAAAGGGATAACACAAGTAAGGAGGGTTTACAACTTGGTGGTATATCTCAACCACAAATCAATTTTCCCACAAATAAAAGATCCTATAGATAGGATAGAATGATATAGCTCATGTGTGAAAAACAAAAGTTTGGAAATCAAAAACTCAAAGAAAACTATTGGGAAAAAACAACTAGGATAAGATAAAATGAAGATCAAAAACCAATCCCAAAGTTTCTCCTTTTTCTTGAATTTTCCAACCCTTTAAAACAAATAAATGAATCCTTTTTGGCTCTAAAAACACTTTTGAAAACTTGTATAAAACACTTGTAGATAGGAGAATTTTTTCTCTTGAAAATCTTAGAGAAAATCTCTCTCAAATGGGGTATTTATAACCCCAAAAGGAATCTGCCCGTTGGCAGCAGACTAGGCCAGAATTGGCCTTCCGGTCGATCGGCCAACGGTCAAATTTTTGACCGTTGAGCCATTCGGTCGACACCCGGTCAACCGGGCCTTGAACCAGAGAGCAACGGCTCTCTGGCCGGTCGACCGGGGCAACCCGAGAGTGGGTTGCCTTCAGTCGGTCGACCGCGCGGTTGACTGGCCAACTGACACGGCTAAGTGCACATCCTTGTGCACGTTCGGTCGACCGCTCCGGTCGACCGAATCCTGGTCCGGTCGACCGTTGCGGTCGACCGCCAGAGCCTGGCAGAAATGGATTAGGACTGAAAACTTAGTTTTTAAATACAAATAAATCCCATAAAATTCTCTAAAATTCACAAAAATAGTTTTAGTATAATACATTGATATACAAACTTGTGTGAAAAATTTCAACACAAATTTCAAACTTTTGAACCATTTTTGAGACTTACAAATTTTACCGAAAACAAAAACTGTATTTTCTAAAACTTGGATTTTTCAAATGGAAATCCGATTTTTTCAAAACTCATTCAAATATAAAAACATGATATTTAAACAACTTTAAGCATGTTGTATATGGATATACTCCAATATACATATAAAGATATATATCAATGTTTTTGATATTAAATCTGAAAATATGTTTTGTTAAAACAAAAAAGTCCAACCACATGAATACGCATATCAAAGAGTTTGTCTAAGATATGAAGCATACATGTATATAGAACAAATCTAATATACACTAAACCATGTAAACTTGTATTGATCTATCTATTCATGAAAACCAAGATCGGTTAAACCAAAACCGAAAACCAAAACATGAAACATTTGTGTGTTGTGAACTTGAGCATATCACACTATCTAGTCTTTACAAATGGATTAAAATAAAATCTAAACTATGTACCGAAGTCTTCTTGACGAACTCCGTCTTCAAGCCGACTCGATCCAAACCGTGATCCACCGAGCTTGACTCCGACGAGTACTAGATATGACTTTGTCGCTCGGGCTCTTGAATCACCATGTGAGAAGCTCCAAAACTCATTTGTTGAAGCTAATCACCTACTAATATCTGGTTAAGTATCTGAAACTAAACATCACAAGATTATTAGTAAACATAACTACATGAGTTAATCATCATCAAAACTAAAGTGGAAGGCCTCTGGGCCAACAGTGTGCACGTGTGTAAGAGTGGATTTATGTTTACATGGGTATGTTTCGTTGCGTGGTACAACGATACGGACCTGATTGGTGAGATTCGGACCTGTCGTGGGAGATTCAGATTTGTGCTCGTTATGTACTCGATACGCTAGCGATTCAAAGACCGACCTATGAGATGATTTAGAGGTTTGTACCAATCATGCAGTGAAAACCATACGGTGACTCGGATCCAAAACTGTGTCATTTCATGTGAGTGCTTGTTCCTATATCATTTTCTTATTTATCGTTGCCAATAGTATATATATGTTACTTTTTTATTTCATGTGATTATCTGATATATTTGAGCGATATAATTACTCATACCATGTCATATGATGCCAGTGAGTGTACACTTTTATTATACAGTTATCTGAACGCTTATCAGCGTCATTTCTTGTGATAGTTGGTCACCCTATTGATTCTTGACTGTTTGTGGTATACAGTAGACTGTGACTTGATTCGATTTATTGATCAGCTAGCTTAGTGCATATTTGAGGATAGAGGACATATCTTATTTGTCGATAGTTGTTGGTGATTAGTCTGACTAGAACTCCTGTGGATATTGATAAAGTACTAGATATGATATTATTTTATCGTTAGACTGATTTACTGATACTTGGATTGGTATTGACTTGGTTAGAATTAGAGTCGACTTGAGTTTTATGTTCTTTATATTGGATTTGATCAGTGAACTTGATTATGGTGAACTTCATCTTGGGTTGAGGAGTAGGCGTAGATTGGGTTGACCTGACCTGGTTCATATATATACATAATTGATTAGTTACTTGAATTTTTGGATATTGTGATAGAGCTTAATGGAAGTGAGAATATATGATGGTCTTAATTAGATTTGATAGTTTTGATTGGTTAGATATAGATGATTATATGTTTTATATGTTGGGACCTGGATATATCAGTGACTTAGAATGAGTATATTGATGATGTAGAGAGGGATATACTGCTGTGTTAATTGACATGAGCTTAGTGTTCGTTTCAGAGGTTTTTGATTAGTATTCCGATGAATTGATATGGTTGGATTATAGTTGGGAGTATTTTCAGTTTTAACCCAGATTATACTGTTTTGAGTATTGATGACCTTATTGTCTTTGGATATTAGATGTAAAGATGATTGAGAAGTCATGTTAATCGGGGATATTGCACTCTTTAATTATGATCTTGATTATAGTTGGATAAATCTAATTTTGAGAATGTTCTGTTCTTTATTTGTGAACTCGGTATTTTTTGTTTTAGCTGATCTCAAGGATATATTTAGTGTTTCATGATTGGCTCTTGACTTCTTCAGTTATTCGATTACAGAGGTTGAGTTTTATGAGAGTGATTTCATTGATATCTTAATATATATTCAGAGTTTGAACGCAGTTATTATGTGATCTCAGTTATTGGTGACTTAAAGAACTTAAATAGATTGATGAATATGTGTAGATTGGATTTACGTGAACTAGTGGATTTATAGATGTGCAGTAGATCTGTTATGTTATTTGGATCTGTGATTGAGATTGATGGAAGTGAAAGTGGATTGAAGACATTATATCAGATTGGATAGTGATGATCAGTCAGAAGTAGCTGAGTGTTTATTCCATTATATTGAGATTGGGACAAACCAAGGGTATAAAAGATCATAGTAGATTGATATGTGAGAACTGATTGATTATTTTTTGACTTGTGGTTACTATACTGGATTACTTTGATATTGACTGATACTTGATGTTCACGATGATTATATTGAGACAATGGATTGATGGATCAGTTACTCATATCGCTTTAGTTTAAATGGTGAGATCTGACTGATTTTAGATGGGACGTATTATAAGGGATCAGTGTCTAAACTTGTTACTATAATTATTCATGTTACTGAAAATTACTGGAAAAATATCATTAGACCATAACACTCGTACAACTCTATTCATCATATACACGTTACTGTTACTGTTCACTATTTTATTTTGTTCACCGTATATTCGATTACTGTGTACTGCTACTGTTACTGTCACCGCATCATCCCAGTATTCTAGATAACTGTTATTTGATCGCTTAACTGAATTAAATA